>JAODAL010008112.1:0-120254 GCA_025379985.1 Phyllomedusa bahiana
AATCTGCATTTTTGTTTCAGCTCCTAAAGACCTAGTTTTCCCCCATGGTTCTTTGTTTTTCATTTTAGATCATTTAGAGCAATAAAAAATAATAAGTTAATCGTTTTTTAATTCAAAATAAAAACCCCCCTTTAGGACGGGCCCTGGAACCAAAACCTATGTTTCTATTGTTTATCCCATAAATTTTACAATATTCCTCGCTTTTTCCGGGGCCAAGTCCCTCTCCAAAACAATTCTCAGTACTCCAAAGGCTATGATGATACTTTATCCTATTAGTACTTTTCAAGCAAAAGATGGCATGAACCCCTCATACCTGGGAAAAACAAAACCCAATACCCTACTAAAATCAGTACGGACTCAAAACCTTTAAAGTCAAAACACAGACTTAATAGCCCCTGGGCTAAAAATAAAAAAACCCAAGCCCAGTAAGAAGTGGTTTTTTTATTTTCACTACCATGGGCAAAATATACAAAACATTGACTCCACATGGCCCCTGAGGGCCCTAAATACCACACGATAACCGAGGCTTTACAATGTAATTTCCCTATGGGGGGGGTTTTCACTCTCAGTTACCCTCACCATAAATCTGAATCTGTATCTGTCTCCAGTTCTGTCGTAATTGTATCTGTAAAAGGGGGGGTTTTGTAGCTATTTGGGGTCCATTGTACCGGGGCCATGAATATAGGGGGAACAGATCACAGGATTATGTGATATATTGTAATTTCTCCTTTGGAAGCGGGAAGAATTTTGGAAGTAAAGGGCGCTGCGATTTATAAGGAAGAAAAAAAAGAAAAATTTCGAAGGGTCTTACCATCACGACATGACCCCGGGGTTTTCCCGTCCAAACTCATGCTCCTCTGGCCCTTTCCCGAAAGGGATTCCATATTAAGGACCGAGACAAAGAACAAGGAGCAGATTTTATCCTACTTTCGGGTGAAGGAAACCCATAGAGGGGCGGGAACCAATCTGTATTTAAAGAAAAAGGGGGTCCCCTAAGGGGCCCTCAGAAAGGACCAACATTCCCCAAGGATTGTACAGACCAATATGTTGGGGCCAATGGAAAAATTTTCTTAAAATAGAAGGCTCATTCCCATTTTTCATAATGTACAGCTTTGACACATTCATTACTGGGTTTCATCCCGGGCCCAAAACTGCCCTTCCTATCAGATGAAGCTGCATTAATTTTGAAAAAGCAAAAAAATTTTCCATAATGGTGGATCCCGACAGTATTTGTACCCTTAGGGGCAGTGACTCATTGTCTGTTATTTAGTGGGTATTTACATTGGAATTTTATTCACTCAATTAATCTTCTTTTCCAAATGCAAGTCCAACCAGGGGGAAGGTTACACAATCTTTTATAAGTAGAAACCTTTTTGTAGCTGCAAGATGAGATAGGGGATATCTCCACGGCTGCTGGAGGAGATTAGGGAAGCTTCATTACTTTAAATCTAAGGGGTTTTCCAGGAATCCCGTTCATCTACCTGATATCCAGGGAGGTTTGCCTTCCTCTGGATCATCCTGGGAAAATAGACGACGGGGGGGCATTCTCTTGGATTCCTTGGGAAGATCCCAAGCCCTTCAAAAATTTACCCTGCTTCCCCACAGGATTGTGCTTTTGAATGTCATCAAAAGTGGAGAGGGAGGTGTACTGAAAATTTATAAAATCATTGACAAACATAAAAGGGAACTGTGGGGTGACGGGTTCCCTACATATAATCAAACAAAAAGAAAAAACCAACAAAAGGCTCCCAAAAAATATACCCATATGTAACATACAGCCAGGTTCCCTACACTATACAAAAAGATAAACATGACGGCAAGTCCAACCAGGGGGGGAAGGTTATTAATCTTTTAGGGAAACCCAAAAAATTTTGTAGCCTCCACCAACAATATCAAGGTTAAAGGGGGTTTTTTCGTTTGAGCTGCTTTGCGTTCATAATTTTCTCAGATTGAGTTTGAAATCCAGGGGCGTTTCCCTTCAGACGGTCTCTCCCCCCAGGGGGGGGGTGTCCCCCCCCCTGAAAAACTTAAAATCATCATTTTTTTTTTAAAGCAGGGGGGGTAAAAAGGTTGTCTGGGTTATAACAGCTCTGTAGCCTCCTGCCTGCTTATGTCTGCACCTTGAGGCTCCAAACTCCAGCAAGCACCTGCCTATGTCTTTAGTTTACACACAACTGAAAGCAAGCAGCTGTTACTTCTAGTGGTGTTCATCCAAATTGTACTGACAACAGGCAGAGATCTTTACTCAACTACAAATGTCAGCTTCAAGTAAAGATCTCTGCTTCCTGTCAGTGACATGTGAGTGAAAACAATGGGGGTAGAAGCAAATCAGCTTTGAGAGAAGGCCCTGCTCAGCTTGCAACTAACTTGGGCTGGTGGTGCAGAGGTAGAGCAGTGAGCAGTGAGCAGTGGTAGACTATTGCTTTTACAATGAAGGGGTTTGGAGTTCTAGTCCCTCACAGGGTATATATTTTTTTCCCCCTAAATTCTACACATATGTAGAGAGACCTAAAATATATATGTTAATCTCTATAATGATATATATACACATACAGGGCTCCCCTATATCATGTCTCATCCCCCAGAATACATGCATTGTATCACGTATGTTGGAAGTGCTTGTGGTGACTGCAAGTATTGTACACTATATAGGGGAGCTTTGTGTGTGTATATGAATAAAATTATAGATGTCTACACATAAATTTTCATATCTTTACATATGTGTACAAATTTTAAAGAAAAAAATAAAAATAAAATTTCTGATGGGGCTTGAACTCCCAAACCTCTGTCTTGTAGGGCTGATCACCTAAGCTCTGCACCACACAAGCAGCTTATGCAAACACAGTGTTGAATCCTTATGTTATACACTACAGAGGATGACGTCATAAGGAGGCAGGGTTTGCATTCGATCTGAGGAACAGAACGCCTTCATTTCCAAGTAGCAGCTTAAGGACTGGATCTGTGAGGAGGTTAATCAACCTCTTGGCAAAAGCCCCTTAAACAGCCAGTAATTGCCCAGAACATTGACCCTAAAGCTGGGAGATGTACATAGAGCCAGCAGACCTTGGTTTCACTAGCGATTTTAACAGCTCAGAGGGGAGTAAACACAGAGTGTGCAGGCAGCCAATCACAGCACAAGGGGCGTGGCCGGGGCGTTTCCTGTCTAGAAGCGTATCCCAACAGGCTGAATGAAATGTCAGCCAGCCAATCACAGTGCAGGGGGCATGTCTAGGGTGCGAGAATCGACCAGGGGGCGTTCTGACCAACAACAGCAGAAATAGAAGACAGATTTATAGAGATGCTCATATCTGCTAAACCAAGTGACAGAGGTAATGCAACCCAATTACAAAAGTGCTTATTTTTACTGTCCCCATAATCTGAGACATGATCTTTGTAACGATAAAACCCCTTTAAATACAGCGCATACTCCACTGCTGCTGGAGGAGATTAGGAGAAGCTTCATAACATTAATCTGTAGAGGATTTCCAGGAATCTCCACTTCATCTACCTGATCATCAAGTGGGAGGTTCTGCTCTTCTTCTGGACCATCCTGGGAAAAGAGATGACTGGGGCATCTCTCTGGGGGATTCCTGATGGACAGATCCTCAAGTCCTTCTAAACACTCCTGCTCCTCCATGTGGACCTACTGCTATTGATATGTCATCAAAAGTGTGAGATGGTAAATGTATTGACAATTATTATACATATTTTGACAATAAACATGCAGGGAACTGCAAGAGAGCATAGGTTCCCTACACTATACATCATACATAACATGACAGTACAGCACAGGTTACCTACACTGTACATCATACATAACATGACAGTACAGCACAGGTTACCTACACTGTACATCATACATAACATGCAATAAGAAAAAAGAAAAAGCCAGCTCACCAAACCATAGCACGGGCTGCATGCTGTGATGCTAGGTGATATGAAGAAAAGAGAGATAGATGCCAGCAACTCCGTATTGCAATTTAAAACTGGATGCTTTTTAATGAAGTTACAAATCGTGGAGATACATTAGAATGGAGACATGGAAAAACAGCTGGCCCGTTTCAGGTCCTTCCAGACCCTTAGCATATTTGAGTGCTTAAACATATATCCTTATATAACATATAAACATACACGAAGATTTAACTCACCTGAGAGCAAGGCCCGCTCCGCTTCCGGACGCCAGCGCATGCGCATCAAAGTCCAAGTAAGGGTAACCTAGGGCGACCGGGACGCGAACTGCTACGACATGCCGCCCACAATGGCAAGGCTGCATCACATCACAGACACGACGTGATCGGCCAAGGGACAACCCACCAACAACTGACAGCAATGCGCCGCAGCCGAAAAACAAAGAATGAACCCAGCACAACGATCAGGTGAGATAAGTGGCTACATGAAAGCGTAAACACACATAAAAGGCAGACCATAGAAAAAACACTGGATAGAACTAAATAACGCATAAAACATAAAGGCACCACAAACACAGGAACTATTAGAGCACAAGAAAACAGGCATATACAATAACTAAATATCCATGTATAGATAGAATATTCAAACTAATAATTAAATAAAATTTCATTCCGTACATTTAGCCCAAAGGGGACAATTGATTTAAGCATGTGGATCCAAAACGCCTCACGATCGCGTAATTTATACTCTAGGTTGCCTCCTCGTTTGCCTACAGTAACCCTTTCAATAACAAAGGCTTGAAAGCCTTCCAACTCTTGTTTTGGACTTTAATATACAGTTTAATGCAATTAAGCAAATTGTTTACAAATACCTACCGATCCTTAAACAAGATGTCATTCTGGCTGACATCTTACAAGATGGATGCCAAGTGGTAACCAGGAGACCTAAAACCATTGGCAATATCATTTCTCCTAATTCGTTCTCACTTGATTCTACCCAATCCACATGGCTTGTAACAAAGGGGTTTTATAAGTGTGGCCATCACCCATGTAAAACATGTAGATATGTGGTTCCTATTCAAACCTTTTCCAATGGTATAAGGTCGTTTAAAATTAATCAATACTTAAACTGTAATACTACCGGGGTAGTTTACTTACTTGGTCTTTGATGCACATGCGCTGGTGTCCGGAAGCGGAGCGGGCCTTGCACTCTGATTCAGGCGAGTTAAATCTTCGTGTATGTTTATGTGTTATATAAGGATATATGTTTAAGCACTCAAATATGCTACGATTAAGGGTCCGGCTGGACCTGAAACGCGTCAGTTGTTACTCCATGTCTCCATTCTAATGTATCTCCACGATTTGTAACTTCATTAAAAAGCATCCAGTTTTAATTGCAAAACGGAGTTGCTGGCATCTATCTCTCTTTTCTTCATATGGACTAACAGCTTGAAATCCATGCAACTTTTTTGATCACTTTTATACCAATTTTTATGGGACATGAAATGACCAATTTCAGCGTTCGGAATTTTTTTTCTTCTACGGTGTTCAGCGTACGAGATAAATGTTATATTTTATATAGATCAGACTTTTTCAGATGCGGCGATACCAAAAGTGTAACTTTTTAATAGATTTATCTTTTTTATTTGTAAAATGGTGAAAGAGGGGTGATTTGAAGTTTTAATACTCTTTTTTTTTTTTTTTAACTTTAACATTTAGTCCCCCTAGGGCACTTCACCAGTAGGAGGTGCGATCGTTATACAGCCTAATGCATTGCATAGACCATGCATTAGGGTTTACCAATATGGCGTTTTCCCCACTTGCTGCCTGGGGCCGGAAGAACATGGCAGCGATGGGAGCCTTCACAAGGCTTCCCGCTGCCATGTTCAGCCATCGGATCCCCGCATTTACACTGCGGGAACGCCAATCACAGTGAGGAACTGTCCGCGGCACCGTTTTTCCTGCGGCCTCTATGGGATTAAATAGCACGGGGGGTGGCGGCACCCACCGCGCTGTAACCGCCGGGTGTTAGCTGCAATTATCCGCTTACACCCAGTAGCTGTGATGAGGAATCACGCTGCGATCCCGCTTCAAAGCCACTTACCGGCATCAGGACGTTCTCATAGGTCGGAAAGGGGTTAAAGTAAATTATATTTTACAGTGGGAATAAATATACAGTCCATACAATTCAAGTGTTGGTAACGGATCCCGGAAGGTCTGGTGATCATGAATTGATGTAGTGATGTTTCGGTCACTTGATGACCTTAATCATACGGATCACATTTAGGGATCAGAGGTAAGGAAGGAATTGTAGAGGGCGCATTGTATGAAAAGCAATGTGGTGGTAGCAGAATATGGATATAATTAGGGGCAGTAGAGGATAAAGCTGGTGACCTGAAGCATTCAGAGATTTAAGCTGCCCAAGGCGTGCTTGCAGAGAGGTATTTATAGAGGGGCATGAGCAATGCCGGCAATACCACCACATCACTTTACATGAAATGTAAAGCTTGTGTGTGCTGTGGATCTTTAATTACTTGGACGATAAGGGCTGAAATATCCCTTCCACGGGCACCATCCACCATAACTGATTGTTGTGCATTGTACATATTCATCTGTATTTAATCTCTCTCCAAGCCTCACAGTGTATGGACCTGAGGAAGGAGCACGAAACGCATAGTACCGATATTGGTGTTTCATCTTTTTATATTTGGTTACTCCATCTGTTATTGATCAATACAAAGTATTATTCGGATTTTAATCTATGAATCCAGCCCTGCATCTTCTTTTCTGTGACACTAAAACTGATTTGGAGATTTTCTCTTGATACTGGATATTTATTCCAGTATATTTCCCTATATTCGGATGTAATTCCTGCCTCAGTCTCATGCACTAGTGCCGGTGGTTTCTGGAGTGGCAGCCGAATACCTATTACATGTGAGCTGAGAGTTGTAGCCACATATGCACACTTATCTTCCATACACTTTATTTACTTTAAGGTTGCTGCGCTAGGACAACAAAATTGTTGTTTCTTCCTATTTTTGTTATTTTCCGCTTTGCATCTGAGAGACATATTATTACCCTGACAAGAAGCCATAGAAAACCTCCTGACTAATCTCCCTCTCTTTGGTTGGACTTTCCTGGAAGCCTCCTGATAGAAGATTATGAGCTTACAAACTGATGAGGTCATGTTGGGGGGGGGGGGGGGGGGAGATGTGAGATTTATAGTACCCCAGGACAATATTCAGGATATTTATTCCCTCTATAATATGACCGTGCTCTGAACTTTATATACAGCAATGAACTCCAATATTGTTACAGGTCAGCCACTATTACATCTTCATGCATCATTCGCACTTGGTTTGATTATATTTGAAAAAAGTTTCAAGATTTTTGTCTCTCATCTCCCCTCAACCTGAATTAAGCAATTCATGCAAGAAACCTATGACTGGGTCTGTTTTAAGCCAGGTCAGAGAAGAAAAAAATTACTTAAATAAAGGAGGCATTATGGGAAAGGGGTTAAGAAGCCCAAAGTGCCCTCTGTTGGATGTAACAAATCCTCAATCCTGCAGATGAGAGATACTGGCTTGGCCAAAATCCTTTTTGCTTTCTCAAGACTCGGTGGGTCAAAAGCAAATTGAGGATTTGTTACATCCAACAGAGGGCGCTTTGGGCTTCTCAGCCCCTTTCCCATAATGCCTTGTGATATGCAGAAGCTTAGTAGAGGGCAAAAAGGCAAGACATAACTCTACAAGCCGTTCGTTCAGTGCTCTCCTCAAGGAGAGATCTTCCCCTTTCTTAAATAAAGGAGATCAATGTTCCTTCAAGAAAGGCAGAGATATTTTACGTATTTAACAGTTTATTGGGGTCTAATCATCTCTCGCAGTGACAATTATCAATGATGATCCAGACCATTTACACACAATAGACATCACTGAGATCAGAACAGAAGTCTCTCTGGTGGAAGCAGTAATGTTTTATCTTTAAAACCTTTATTGAGACATTTCAATGACACATATGTGCAATCCAGTCATTTATCAGAAGGTGACACAGCAGCTCCTACAATGGTTCTCCACACCGGCCACACTTCTTACAATCCGAACATTACAATGGCTGCTCTCCTGAGTGACCTCTATGATGTTCCACAAGAAACAATTCCTGGATAAAACATTTCCCATATACTGACCATGGATAATATTTCCTCCCTGTGTGAGTTCTTAAATGTTTGTAGAGGATTTTGGTTTCTCTCCTGTGTGAACTCTAAGGTGACGACCAAGTACTGATTTCTGACTAAAATTTTTCCACATTCTGTACACGAAAATGGCTTCTCCCCTGTGTGAGTTCTGTGGTGTAAAACAAGATATGATTTACATTTAAAACTTTTCTTACATATAGCACATGAAAATGGCTTCTTTCCTGTGTGAATTCTCATGTTCATTAAGAGACTTTTTTTGATTAAAACATTTTCCACATTTTGTACATAAAAATGGGTGCTCTCCTGTGGGAATTCTCTGATGTGCAACAAGATTTGATTTATCTTTAAAACTTTTCTTACACAATGTGCATGAAAATGGCTTCTCTCCTGTGTGAATTTTCTGATGTCCAACAAGATGTGATGTCTTAAGAAAACTCTTCCCACATTCAAGACATGAAAATGGCTTTTCCCCTGTGTGAATTCTCTGATGTGTGACAAGATTTGATTTATCTTTAAAACTTTTCTTACACACTATGCATGAAAATGGCTTCTCTCCTGTGTGAATTCTCCGATGTCCAACAAGATGTGATTTCTTAAGAAAACTCTTCCCACATTCCAGACATGAAAATGGCTTCTCTCCTGTGTGAGTTCTCCGATGTTGTGAAAGTAATGATTTGTACCTAAAACATTTCCCACATTCTGAACATGGAAATGGTCTTTCATCTCTGTAAACTCTCTCAGGTCCAGTTCTTGTTTTGTCAGTTCGTGCTTGATTATCTTCTACTTCACAATCTTCAGATAAAAGTTGATGTCCATGGAGGCCTCTCGTCAAGTCTTCACCTGAGAAAAGAAAGAACATTTTCCCCAGAGAGTATTTCTAAATGATAACTGTATCAGAATATAGTCACCAAATCCATAGAAGAGGTGCTCTTCACACTTGCACAAACAGTGTCCAAGCCTTGGAACAGTTTTTCTAAACTAAACCATTAACTCCCTACCGTTGCAGAGAGTTTTGACCTCCCTGACATAGGCCCATATATTTAAGTCTGATATGTGTCTATTGCTATGGAAATAACTTTTTGATACTTTTACCTATCCATGTGAATCAGAGACTTCTTTCTCTTGACCCATTACCCTTTAAGATAGTAATACATTGTGGTCCAAACAATCCTCGATTATTTGTGAAAAATATAAAAAATGTTGTGAATATTTTGTCAGTTTCAAACTTCCAATGTGTTTGCATGTAAGACAACTAGTTATACCACACAAAATAGTTTTTAACTAGCATCTACAATAGGTCTACTTCATGTTATTTTTTAATGTCTGTTTATTTTTTTTACAACATTAAAGGGGTTGTCTCATCATGTTATTTCATAGAGCAAAGAGGCATTTTTTCATTCATGGATCCTGTCATTTCCTGGGCAGACTAGAGGTAATTAGCATATAAGCACCTTGTATTGAAACTTCTGCTAATTAGTCTACATAAGATAAAACTCTCCTGCTTTGAGGTCCAAAGAATCTTGAGAGCTAAATTAAATAGTAGTAATTAGTGTCTTTGGACACAAGATTGGATAACATACAAGCTCTCAAGCTGCTAGCAGTTAGACCCGTGTGATGACATCACTCCCTGCTATCAGATAAGACAAAAAGCAGGGGAGAACAATCACAGCAGGTCGGTAACTAGAGAAACCAGAGAGAAGGTGATAAAGTGTATTGTTCATTTTGGGCGCACGGTTGTTCCATAGTTTTTTTAGCATTGGATCATAAAAATGGAAAAAAAAATAAATAATAGTTTGGCCATTGTTTTTTGGGTTTCATTCTTACAGTGTTTTCCGTGCGGTATAAGTGCTATGCAGTTGGTGCAATTACAATGTTATCAGTTTAATATAGATTATGTTTTAGTACTTTTACACAATAGAAATACGTTCGTAAACATTTTCCCCAGAGAGTATTTCTAAATGATAACTGTATCAGAATATAGTCACCAAATCCATAGAAGAGGTGATCTTCACACTTGCACAAACAGTGTAAAAAATAGCGACGTTATCACATCACATTCTGACAGCTATAACTTTTTTGTTTATGTAGATGATTAAGGGCTTGTTTTTTGCAGGATGACTAGGGTTAGTTTCATCTTGGGATTTATGTGACACTTTCATTGCATTTTATCAATGATTTTTGTAGATGGGATGAACAAATCATATTATACAATGTTTATATTATACACAATAAAAACACTTGTTTACAAAAAGAAGAACACACATGTTTGTGTTGCCATAGCCTGAGCGCCACAACTTTTATTATTTTTCTATTTATGGAGAGAAGTTGGGGCTTTCTGCGGGATGAGTTGACATTTTCATTGACTCCACATGGGAATGGGAAGTGACTTTTTGATCACCTTTAAATCATTTTTTTGGTAAGTAGGAGAAATAAAATACAACAATCATGGAAGTGTAAGTGGCATGTAAGTGGAATACAGTATAAGTGGCATGTTACTTATAATTAATTCCTTAACAACGTATTAGTATGTCCCAGGGTCGCTAAAGAGCTTTGTAGTAGGATCGTGCCGATTATTGTGGCTAATTGCAGCTACCACCCAGCGGTTACAGTGTGTGTGTGTGGGGGGGGGGGGGGGGGCGGCACCCCCACGGTATTCAACCCCTTAGATACCGCGGCAAAGATGGCTGCGGCATCTAAATGAATAAAAACGGTGCCGCGCATCTCTCCTCACTGCAATCACGACATCAGTGGTGAAACCGCTGAGTCCCGATTGGCTAACATAGCAACAGGAAGCCGTGTGAAGGCTTCCATTGCTGCCATATCTTCGATTTCCTCACTTCCGTACCCAGACAGGAATTGGGGAAACCGCCATCTTTGTACACCCTAATGCATTGTCTGTACAATGCATTAGGCTGTATAAACAATCGAGCCCACTAGTGGTGAAGTGCCCAGGGGGACTCAAAGTTAAAGTAAAAAAAAATAATAATAATAATAATGTTTTAGTGTAAAAAAAAAAAATAAAAGTTGAAATCACCACCCGTTCTCCATTTTACAAAAAAATTTTTTAAATTGCACATATTTGGTGTCGCCGCATCTGAAAAAGTCGATTAAAGTATAACATAAATTATCCCATGCGCTGAAGACCATAGATGAAAAAAAATTTAAAACGCCAAAATTGCGTTTTTTTTTGGGTCATTTTAGATCCTAAAACAATTGGAATAAAATTAAATTTTATACCAATAAAAAAGTACGCAAAAAATGCCCCTCCCTCAGGTCTGTAGGTATTAGTGCAAAAAAGTTATTAGTCGTAGAAAATGGCGCCGTGGCACAAATTTCAAAGATAGCAGACGTTGGAATTTTTTTATGGCACCAAAACCCTACATGTTTTTGTATTGCCGGAGTCGCAAAAACCATTAGAATACAGATAACACATCATATTTACTGAAGATTGAAAAACGTAAAAGCAACACCCGCAAACATGGCTCAAGTACCTTTTTTTTTTACAATTTGTCCCACAATTTTTTTGCGGTTTCCCTGTACAGTTTCTATAGTACAGTGAATAACACCATTAGAAAGTGCAAAAAAAAAAGTTATGGCTCTTGTTACGTGAGGAGGAAAAACAAAAAGAAAATGCAAGGTCCTTAAAGGGTTAAAGAGACATCAAATTGATATAATCTAAAAGGTGTTTTTATTGGGTAAAACAACATCTATCACTTTCTTCTAATAACTTTTTCCCCATATACAGAGTTTTGTCATTTTATTTTACTTAAATACAGTGGGGAAAATTAGTGTTTGATACACTAGAAATTCTGCAAGGTCTAATTCCTGTCATAGTTTCACTTCAACTGTGAGAGAATGAAAAAAAAAATCCAGAAAATCATTGTATGATTTTTAAGTAATTAATTGGCATTTTATTGCATGAAATAAGTATTTGCTCACCCACCAACCAGCAAGAATTCTGGCTCTCACAGACCGGTTTGTTTTTCTTTAGGAAGCCCTCCTGCTCTGCACTCACTACCTGTATTAATTGCTCCTGTTTGAACTTGTTACCTGTATAAACACAAGATGACTAAATCTTCCTCAGTCTGGGGCTCCATGCAAGAGCTGGGGTAAGGATGATTCTGAGAAATATCAGGAATCAGCCCAGAACTATATGGGAGGACACGGTCAATGACCTGAATAGAGCTGGAACCACAGTCCCAAGGATTACCATTAGTAACACACTACACCATCATGGATTAAAATCCAGCAGGGCACACAAGGTCCCTCTGTTCACACCAGCACATGTCCAGGCCCGTTTGAAGTTCTCCAGTGACCATCTGGATGATCCAGAGGAGGCAGGAGAAGGTCATGTGGTAAGATGAGACCATAATGGAACTTTTTTGGTATCAACTCCACTCGCCGTGTTTAGAGGAAGGAAAAGGACGAGTACAACCCCAAGAACTGTGAAGCTTGGGGGTGGAAACATCATACTTTGGGGCTGCTTTTCTGCAAAGGGGACAGGACCACTGTACCATATTGAAGGAAGTATGGATGGGGCCATGTATCGAAAGATTTT
This sequence comes from Phyllomedusa bahiana, assembly GCA_025379985.1. Taxonomy (NCBI): domain Eukaryota; kingdom Metazoa; phylum Chordata; class Amphibia; order Anura; family Hylidae; genus Phyllomedusa; species Phyllomedusa bahiana. Next base: position 12,659 of record JAODAL010008112.1, read on the forward strand.
GGCCAATAACCTCCTTGTCTCAGTAAAAGCATTGAATATTGGTCATGACTGGGTCTTCCAGCAGGACAATGACCTGAAAAACAGCCAGGACAACTAAGGAGTGGCTCCGTAAGAAGCATTTCAAGGTCAGGAGTGGCCGAGCCGGTCTCCTGACCTGCACCCAACTGAAAATTGTTGGAGGGAGCTAAAACTCAACGTAGCCCAGCAACAGACACAAAACATCTAGAGACGATCTGTATGGAGCAGTGGACCAGAATCCCTGCCGCAGTGTGTACAAACTGGGGCAAGACCTACCCAAAACATTTGACCTCTAATTGCAAACAAAGGTTTCTGTACCAAATATTAAGTTCTGTTTTTCTAATGTATCAAATACTTATTTTATAAAATAAAATGCAAATTAATTATTTAAAAATGATACAATGAGATTTTTTTGAATTTTTTTTATATTCTATGTGTCACAGTTGAAATGAACCTACAATGAAAATTACAGACCCTCCATTCTTTGTAGGTGGGAAAACTTGCAAAATCACCAGTATGTCAAATAGTTATTTCCCCGCTTCATCTTGTAGAATAAATATCTGATTTATAGAAGGTTGCTACACATGCGGCTATGCCAAATAGGTGTACTTTTTATTTTGATCTTTTTTGGAGCCATTGGGGTTTGTAGTGGAGAAAGGGTGGTGTACATGGTTTATTTATTTGTGGGTTTTACTTTTTAAACATGTTTTTGTTTTTTCCCTAGTTTTCATAGAGGACTTGACTCAGCTATTGTAATAGGATGGAAATAATTAATGTGTCTTATCGATGGGATATAGAAATATGTGCCTTATGCCTCATTGATCTATCTTGTATCCAGTCTTTATAAGATATATAATCACTGTGTTTACGTATGTGTGAAGACATCTCTCTCCCTATATTGCAGGATTGTCTTTTTCTGTGCAGAGTGCTTGACCTTGCGTGACCCCTGCTTTGCCATTCAGTAGTTCAAAAGATGATAATATTATATTCTTCTCCCCCCACTGTACTGATCAGAGCTAATACTGTTACATAATGCACAACTATTTTCATACCCTCTCATGTATTGATGGTCATATAATTCTGAAGTCTGTTGTAATGCTGACTATACAACTTAGAAACTGTGTGCTTAGAATAGAGGGAATACTACGTTTGGTAATTAAGGGTTGAAGCGGTCTAGCATAAAAAGGTTGAGTTTTGCCATTGAGAGCTAGCTTCAGCTGGGGCCATGCAGGTGCCCAGCACCACTTCTGTGGTCATCGGACGAGATGGGGGTATGTTTGGTACCGAGGGGCTCCCTGTTTCACCTTGTATGAACTATTCATCTATAACTGCAGCTAAGTATCATTCTATTCCTTTATTTATGTAATAAACCTTTCATTTTTTTATATATTCTGCCCGATTGTAATTATTTCTTTGACTGCCAATCAATCACCCGCTTACAGCTATCTAATAGATCATTGCCTTTATACTAGCCTCACAGTTTCTGCTATGTATCGCAGCTGTTAATCATCATGCCCGACCGTGCCCTCTGGGCAGAGGTGGGCATGGTGATGTTGCAGGGAACCTAGAAGCCTTCGCTAGGCTTCTGGCTTGCCAGAGACGCCATCAGCGCCCTGCGATCATGTAACAGGGATGCCAGTGGATACAAAGGGAGCTCCCCCACCTCAGTCTTTGCCTTAGCCAGCTCCAGTCATGGTGATGGGACAAGAAACCCCGCTATGAAAATTCAGCTGGTTCCACGCTCCTATCATGTGGCACGATCCTCATGATGCACCCATACATCAATTTGGGTTAACCCCATCCCGCCTCTGATGTATGGGCACATAATATGTTGGTAAGGGGTTAAACAAACTAAATAAAAAAATTAACTCCCATAAAACAGATCTGATCCGTCACACACAAAATTTATATACAGAACATTTAAGCAAATCAGAATTAAAAATTTGTCCCCAGAAGCTCATTTTCCTTACACTAGTAAATAATTTTAAATCAAAAATTTTCTACACTTTGGGGTTACAGTCCTATGCAGAACTATGTGTTTCCATGGTTTGGCTTTGATTTTCACTTTAGATGTATTAGAGCAATAAAAAGGGTAAGTGTAGATCACTTTTAATACAAACAGCTCCCTCTTAGGACAAACACCGGGAACCTAAACCTCATATTTCTCTTTCTTATTCCAGATATTTAACAATGTTTCAAATGCATTTTTACAGCATTTTCCAAGACAAGTACACTCAGGAAAACAGATAATAGTGTTCCCCAAAGCTGTGATGATAAATTATCTTATCAAGAACATTCATGTAATAAATACATCCTAAAGACTGAAAAACGAAGCCAAACAACCGATAAGGTTGGTACATGGACGCCAAAACCTTTTAAATCAGAAAATATACAAGGACTTCAGGTGCCCTACTGACTGGTATATAAAATCCTTTACCCATGAGGAGTGTTCTCATTAACCTCACTATCCCCTTAGGTCTGGTCCCTGGACACCAATATGCCACAGTTGACTGCTCCATGGACCCTGGAGGACCATGACCCACAGGCTGATAATCCTAGGCTTTACAATGCAAGTTCTATGGGGAAGGTCTCTCTTATGTTCTCTGCCCGCGTCACTCTGATTCTGTTTCTGATCTCCAGTTCTGTGACTGTAATTGTATCTGTACAGTGGGGTTTGTAGCATTTGGGGTCACTTGATACCAGGGGTCTGAATTAGTGAAACAGATCAGCAGGTATCTATGTGATTTATTGTACATCTCCTCATTGGAAGCAGGCAGAATGTTGAAGTAAATGGCATCTGGATTGATAAGGACAGAATAAAAGAGAAGATTTCGGGAAGGTTCTTACCAGTCACTGACACTGATCCATGGGTTTTCCCGTCCACTCATCGCTCCTCTGGAACTTTCCTGCAAGGATTCTATAAGGACCTGAGACAAAGCAACAGGAGCAGAGTGTATTCTACATTAGGAAGGTCCAAACCCCCCAGTAGCAGGACCAGTCTGTACTAATGAAGAAGGGTCTACTAAGTGGACGATCAGACAGGGACAACATTCCCCATCGGATTGTACAGAAGAAGTGTTGTAGCCAAAGTAGGATCTACCAGATGTTAGTCAGCTGTCATTCCCATTATCAGTTAATGTCACAGCTTTTACACATCTCGATTACTGTGGTTTTTCTTCTCAGATGTTTCATCCTGGTGTCCAAGAGATGCCCTTCATAATTCTAGATGACGCATACATAATGTCATGTAAAGCAGAAAGTTTATGTCATAAACTGGGATCCCTGTCAGATTCGTAGCTTAGAGGCAGCTGATGGCATTGTGCTGTTTATTTAGGGATTGGTCTACATTGTAGAACTTTTCCATTCATCCATATTGAATCTTATTTGCCAAGTGCAACAGGAGGAGGTACACAATTTTATGGAACCAGATACTTTGTATCCACCACCAACAATATCCAGATGAGATACAGGTATACTCCACTTGCTGCTGGAGTTGATAGGAGTAGCTTCATTACTTCAATCTATAGAGGATTGACAGGAATCTCAGCTTCATCTACCGGATCATCCTGTGGGAGGTTCTGCTTTTCCTCTGGACCATCCTGGGAATATAGAGGATGTAGACATCTCTCTGGTGGATTTCTCCTACTGGATCCATCTATAGGACAAAACACAGGGACTGAATCTATTTTTCTATGTGATGATCAGATGATGGGGATCTAGGTGACCCTCACACCTGGTCTCCTCTATAATCAGGGAGGTCTCCTCTTACCTGGTGATGTGAGGGCTGGCTGATCCTCCATCATGACGTCCTTGTAGTGATCCTTAAGTCACCTATCATAATGTTATCAAAGAGCGAGATGGGAAATTTATTAACTATTCGTTGTGATAAACAGACATTAATTGTACTGCGACACAGCACAGGTTAGATCTATACAATCAATATTGACAGCACTCCAATTGTAATGCAGAATCATCAAGACATTTATTGAGGGTTATACACCGGCTCCAGAGAAAAAGTTGAATTGTGATATTGAAGTTGTAACGTTTCGGTCATGCGACCTTAAAGAGAACCCGTCACATAGTTTTTGCCCCCCTGGCTGAGGACAGAACAAGGTAGTGTCAGACCTGCTGTTTCCAGTGCGGTGTCCCTTATTCTGTAAGATGCTGGAGTTTACGTGTATTTAATGCTCAAATCTGCAGTTTTCATCCAGAAGAGTCATTCGAAGAGTCCTTCAGAGAGTCCGTTTTTTTTCAAACCCGGCCAATCGGAGGCTAGCCCCGCCCACCTCAACTGACAAACCTATTACTTTGAATAGGTAGAAACATGTGAATAACTGTCAGTGGGCGGAGCTAGACTTTGGTGGGAGGGCTAACAACCATACTCATAAAATAAGATTAAGGGTAAGGCTCTAAACCTGCGCTCTTACATAATAAGGCACAGTGCGGGAACAGCAGCTGACACTAGCTTGTGCTGCCCTCAGCATCTTACAGAATAAGGGACACAGTGCTGGGAACAGCAGGTCTGACAATAGCTTGTGCTGCCCTCAGCAAGGGGGCATAACCTATGGGACAGGTTCCCTTTAATTATACATATGTCACTAAAAAGAGAATAAAATAAAAAAAAGACATAAAATAAATACAACTAATAGTAAGTGGACACATGAAAACACATCATGATCATGTATAAGAGAACACATATATATCCATATGTATAGCTAAAGTGAATAAACTAAGGCCATGTCCCCACAGCATGGGTTTGCAAACGGTTTTTCAGACAGTTTGCGGTTTTGCAGACCATCTGAAAAACCAGCCAAAAACGAGCACAATGGGGCTCTATGGAAAACCCGTGCAGCAGTCCCCACTGCACGGGTTTTCCACCCGGCGGTTTTTCTGCCCGAAAAACATTCAACATGCACATTCCTCGGATGGAATATGTGCAAGTGAATGTGAAGGGGGAGGGCTTTCTCCGCTCATTGCTGAGAAAAGCTGTCCCCCCCCGCAGCCGTGTGCACGGCACACAAACCGAACGGTATTTGTCCATTGCCGTGTAAATGGGCCCTAATACTATCTTTCTAAAGTCCGTAATGTGGACAAAAATTTTGTTAAAGAGACAATCTTCTAATATAAAAAGAGTACTTTGTGAAGTAACGGTACATTGGGTAAGCCAGTGGGTGTGTGTGTGTAATTATATATATATATGTATATCACACACACACACACACACAAACATCACAGAGACATAGCAACCAAATTAGTACATGAGCAAATATGTAACGCAAACTATCACACCGTATATGTATGAGACATAAGTGAAACTCAGAGAGTCAGAGGGGTAAAGAAGAGAAATGGCCGTAGCCATAGTGTAATGGAGCTGGGCGCATCTGATATGTGGCATCTCACAGGATGCCACTGTTTAAATGAACGCGATGGCGCGATCATTCATATTGCACATGCGCGGAGAATCCATGCATGCGCAGTGTAAATTTAAAGCTGGCAAGGGTGTGCAGACTGCCGGGTATGTGCAAGAAAGCTGCGCATGTGCTGTGGATGAACGGGATCACCCAGCGTATCGTGAATGATATGAATATACAGGGATCTTAAAGATGGAGAAGCAAGGTATTTGTACTAAGAACAATGAAAGGAGACTAGAAAGAAAAAGAATAAGAACAGGAGCAAAGGACCAGACTGGAAAATAAAATACGGGCAAGGGAAATAAAATGCCTTAAAAGGGTTTTTTCGCTACAAAGAACATGTCACTAATCAAGGGGACAGTAAAAATAAGCACTTTTGACAGTGGCTTCTCTACGCACATTTATACGGGGCCCAATCCCGAATAAATCTGTGCCACGAATCAAGCCGCTCACGTGCTCCGAGGTGTGGGAACCGCCCGCCGATCTCAGGAGAGCAGAGGGATCTTTTCCCCCTGTCTTCTCCCCTGTATGTACAGCGCTTGGTAAGTGCTGTACATACACAGCAGCGTCGCAGGTGGTGTGACGCATCGCTTTTCTCACGCCCACTGTGACGCTGGGTTCTCCTAAGCCGGCATCTCCTGCCTGCCAAAGAGGTCCCGGTCCCTGCATGAGACGTAGGCGGCGTGATGACGTCACGCCGCTTACACCATTCTCAAGCTACAGGACATGGACGCGCGGACCGTGCTGAGGCGAGTAGCTTTTTTATTTTTTTATTTTCATTAGGTTAAGGGGGCATATCACCTGGTTAAGGGGGCATATTACCTTCAATGGGGGCATGTCACTGGCCAAGAAGGCATATTACCTGGCTACAGTGGGCATATTACCTGGCTACAGGGGGCATATTACCTGGTTACAGGGGGCATATTACCTGGCTACAGGGGACAGAAACCTAGCTAGAGGGGGCAACTACTTGGCTAAAGGGGGCAAATATTTACCTACAGAGGGCCTATAACTACCTACAGGGGCCTATATAACTGCATAATAGGGATCTATATTTCTATCCTGAGGCCTATATGACTACCTTTCTACATAATAGGGGACCGAGATACCTATCGGGGGACCTATAAGTTTACCTACCTGAGGACTGCCTACCTAGTTTTGGGGTGTACCTCCATACGGTCTCAGGGAATTTCACTACTTCCTATATTGTTTACAAAACAAGACTAAAACTCGGTGCACAAACAGGAGCCCAATAGTCGCTTGGGGCACAAGGGGGAATTATTACCATATGAGGTGTTATAGATGGGGCGTTTGTATAGAGATAGGAATTGGAGATAGCCTCCATCACCTCCGTACTCGTTTACACCTGCTACGTTCGGGTTTCCCCCCCCTTTTTCAAGCATGTAAACGAGTAGGAGGGGATGGAGGCTACACACTCAGAGGGAAAAGCAGGTTTTAGCCTGTGAAAAAGTCTGCATGGACTAGAAGGTTGGACTTTTTGCATCTTACCCGGTAACGGTTACCTATTTATATTTTTAAATAATGTCCATTGTACTATAATGAATATATTTTGCACTGATTAAAAAAAGGGAAAAAAAAGGTTTTTAATATTGTGGCTTTCTATTAATTATATGAAGATTGAGCATATTGGGATTGGGGAATCCTAAAAACCTAGCCACGAAGAGGTTTTACTACAGAGTGAGACGTATGTTATGAAGTAGGAGAGGCCGCCTACCAGTCCTGGACTACCCATAGGGCAAACCGGGCATTTGCCCGGCGGGCCGCTGGGGTCCGGGCCGCAGGGCCGGCTCGGATCGCCTGCCGAGGAGGACGGTGTTCCCCCCCGGCAGGCGCCGAGTCCCGGCGCCGGTCTGTAGCGCGCCACAGGGGCCGCAATGGTCGCATCAGCGACCGGACCCCTGTGGCAGGGGGCCAACAGGCCCCCCTCACCACACGGCTGCACGGCCGGGTCACAGACCCAGCCATGCAGCCATCACGGCCGCCACCTGTTCAGCTCCCAGGAGGCCGCGAGGTAGGCACGCGATGTAATGATAGCATCGCGCGCCTTTGCTCCGCCCCCCCCCCCGGGGGAGAGGGGGGGGCCGCCCCCGGAGCAGGGGGAAGGGGGAGGGGCCCGGGAAGGTGAGAAATTAAAAATTATTTTTAATTTTTAAATTACTTTGCCCCCGGGCTGCCTATACCCTCCCCGGGCTATATAATCCCCGGGCCCCTGCTCCCTAAAAAACCTCCCAGGGCTATATAAATGCCCTACCCTGGCTACCTATCCGTCCCTGGGCTATTGATGCCCTACCCTGGCAACCAAATTCCCTGCCTGGCTATATGATCCCCTACCCTGGCCCCCAAAACCCCAACCCTTGCTTTATGATTCCTGCCCTGGCTCCCTATACCCTGCCCTGGCTACCTATACCCTGCCCTGGTATTTTGATCCCCCTGCCCTGGCAACCAATACCCTGCCCCTGGCTACCTAAAACCCGGCCCGGCCCAAAAATGTTTCCCTGCCCTGGTTTAAAAGATCCCTGCCCTGGTTTACCTATCCCCTTTCCCGGCTATTTTATCCCCGGGGGCCCGGGCTATATGTGCCCTCCCCTGGCCCCTTTATACCCTCCCCTTTGGTTTATATGATGCCCTCCCCAGGCTACCTATACCCTCCCTGGCTATATAAATGCCCCCCCCGGGTTAATTGATGCCCGGCCCGGGCTATTTTGAGGCCCTGCCCGGCTACCTATACCCGGGCCCGGGGCTACCCCTTTATAAGCGGGCCCTGGCTACCTATCCCCCGCCCTGGCTCTTATAACCCTGCCGGGCCCAACCTAAACCCCGGGCCCCTGGCTACCTAAAACCCCCCCCTGGCTACCAAAAACCCTGCCCGGGTACTTATCCCCCTTCCCGGGCTACCTATACCCTGCCCTGGCTACCTAAAACCCTTTGGCCCGGCTATCTAAAAACCCCGCCCGGGTCTATATGAGGGCCCCGGGCCCTGGCTAAAATGATGCCCCTCCCCTGGCTACCTATACCCTCCCCCCTGGCTACCTATACCCTCCCCGGCTATATGTTTCCCTCCCCCTGGCTCCCCTATACCCGCCCTGGCTACCAATCCCCACCCTGGCTCCCCTATACCCAGCCCGGGCTCCCCTATACCCACCCCCCTGGCTGTCATAATACCCCGGGTTTTCCAAAACCGTCCCCCTGGCTCCCATAATATTTTCCCCTCCTATAAAACCCGCCCTGGCTCCCTTTATAATACCCCCTTGGCTCCCAATCCCCTGCCCGGGCCCTGCCTATAATATCCCGGGGCTACCTATACCCCCCCGGGGCTGCCTATAATAACCCGGCCCTCCCCTATCCCCCCCTGGCTGCCTATAATATCCCTGGCTACCTATACCCGGGGGGGGGGGGGGGCCTGCCTAAAACCCTGCCCTGGCTGCCTAAAACCCGCCCTTTTTGCCTATACCCTCCCCTGGCGCCTATCCCCTTTGCCCGGGTTTCCTATACCCTGCCCCCCGGGCTGCCTATACCCTCCCGGGCCTGCCTAAAACCCCTGCCCTGGCTGCCTAACTCTGCCCGGGGCCCCTATACTCTGCCCGGCTGCCTAAACACTCCCCTGGCTCCCTATACCCTGTTTGGGGCGCCTTAATAGCCCTGCCTACCTATACCTGCCCGGGCTGCCTATAAAAGCCCGGGCCTACCAAATACACTGCCCGGGCTGCCTAAAACACTGCCCTGCCTACCTATATCCCCGGCCCTTCTCCCCTTATTCCCAAAGGCCCCCTCCCCTGCCTTTTAAATCGGCCCTCCCCTCCCCTGTAAATCGGCCCCGGCCTGCCTGTATACTGTTCCCCCTTTTGCCCCATACCCCCCCTTTGCCTGCCTGCATATTTGGCCCTGCCTCCTGCAACTGGCCCTGCCTCCCCTTTGCTACGGCCCTGCCTGCCGGGCCCCCCTGGCCCGGGCCTACCTGCAAAACGGGCCCTGCCTACCTAAGGGGGGTTTCCCTCCCTTTAATTTTACAAGCCATTTATAAAAAATTTTTTTAATTTCTTAAATTTTTCGGGGCTAACATACTCTGTTTTTGGGGGAAATTTATAGGAAAGTGCTGGAAAAAAGAAGGGGCCAAAATGTATTTGTTAAATTCTACAGAGATGAGTAAATGACCAATAGAAGAAAAACACTGCAATTTCTGTACCGGACTGAGAAAGAAATGGAAGGGAAAAACAAGGGAAGGCAACATTGGGGGTTTGGGCCAAAAGGGGAAGAAAGGAGAAGAGAACAACTCCCATCAGAGATGACTCTCCTTGAGCCTCTCAGGGGTCATTTTTAAAGATGGCGAATGATTCAAACAAATGGAATTCGTTTAGAATTTCAGAAAACTTTGGTCTGAACGATTAAGTTTGGGGACTTCGGGTGAACGAAGTGTGCTTTTGATTGTAAAATGGCTGTGAGCACATGGCGTTACATGGGGCAAAGAAACTCGGGGAGGAAGAAGGGCATAGCCTGCATGATAGTGCAGAGATGAAGCCAATCAGAGACCGGCGGGATTCTGTGACGTCACCAGCACTATATAAGTCCGGGCGCGACCCTGGGAGCTCACACTCCTCTCACTGTACTGATCAGGGAAGGTGCTGCCGCGGCTGATTGTTACTGAAGAACTGATTTTTATACAGCGATTTTTGGGGGTGTCACAGCCGTCTCAGAGACTGCTTCTCTTAATGTTTCATTTCTGATTTTTGGGGTATTGGATCTGAAGTCCAGTGTGCGCCACTGCAGCTGCATAAACATTCAATATCCAAGGGATCAAGCCATTCCTGTTGTATTCATTTAAAAAAAACAGCGTTTTTACAAACAAAACCACTTCATTTTTGGCTGCTCAATTCGTTTCCCAAATTTTAAAAATCCCGGGTTAATAAAGCATTTTTTTTCCGTGGTACTCCAAGAAACCTTTTTTTTTCACCGCCAAAAAAACATTTTCCTGTAGCATAATTCAAACAAGGTTTTAGTTACAATTTTTTCTCTTGTGGTAGCGTAAAAACACGCCTTTGTAACACGCTACAAACTATATTTGTGTTGCTCAATTGTTTGGCACTTTTTAAACATCCAGGGTTAATTAAGCGTTTTTCTCATTGTACCAGAAAAGAAACTTTGTTTTTCACCGCCACAGAAGAAATTCGTACATAATTCATACCCAAAGGGTTAATTAAGCCGGTTTGTGTTTTTTATTTTCATAAAATACACAAGTTTTTAAACGGCAATACAATCCCCAAATTTTTTTCCTCCCATTTGGGGAGCGCAATTTAATCCAAGGGTTCCCCAAAGCTTGTTACTGGGTTCTTTGGGTCAAATCAGCGTGGAAATTTATCATCTACAGATTTTTTCATAAAACATTTTCTTTACATTTTAGAACAAACAGTATGCAGACAGAGAGGGGGCAGGCTCTTCACCTCGGTGGCAGAGGCATAACATTCCGGGCCCCGGGTGGGCAGCACAGCGGGGGGACGTTGCAGCAGGGGTCACTCGGTGAGGCCAAAACTGCCGCTGTCACAGAGGCCGGTTTTTGTTCACACCCAATGGTCCTTGATTGGTTCCCCTAGCACCCATTCCCCCAGATGACACTAAACCCCCCAGCCAAAAAGTCGGGGGGAACCACCCACAACCCTTATTTGGGCGGGCCCCCGGGAGCGGGTCAGGGGGCCCTCACCGTCCTCAACCCCCTCTGTCCCATCCGTTTTCCCCCACCCCAAAATCTATATGTGGTCTGGGCTCAGCGCCCCAATACGAGGGGTGAACAATTTGAAGGAGGCATCCGCAGCAAATTGGGAGCGAGGAAATGGGGCCAATTCCCCGCTTCTTGCATAGGGGGGCAAAAAATAATGTTGAGAAAGGGGATGGGGGTCAGGTGGGGGTCCGCCCTGCATACCAAGACCGGGAGAGGGCAGCAGGGGCGTAAACACAAAAGATGTTGATGTAGCCGACCCACTTGGGAGCCGGGGAGGCAAGGGCTTCAACATCATCAAGGAAAGGGCGACGCTTGCGCTCAGGGAGCGGGCCCCCAGCAAGTGGGTCGTGTGGCCGTGAGTCAGCAGGATAGCAGCAGTGGGAGGGGCGGGAGCAAAGGGGGGCCACGGGGTAAAAAACCCGCTTCACAGGTCCAAAAAATAGAGGCACAGGGGCCAGCAGGCACGGGCGGCAATCACCAGTGCGATGTTGGTGGTAAAATCCATACCCGGCGGGGGGCAGTTCTTTTCTAAACACCCCAGGAGCCAAAATGGGATATGAAAAATCGTAGGGAGAAATGAAGCAGGGCCCGGAGCTAACGTTTGGGACCACGGCCCTGCTCAACATAAAAACCGTCACCATCCGGGGGCCTGGGAGAAAACGTGGCTCAGATTTGGTGTCCATCCTGCCGCCTGCGCCTAGCCAGCAGCAACACAGCAGAGCCGCCCAGTGTGCACATCCATTTTGCAAGAAGGCCATCAAGGCCCACCACCTCTGCAGAAGGGAGCTGTTTCTTTTGAATCATCTCCCGGTCCATGATTCCTCTCCTGCACCTCGCTACTACTCATTCGCCAGCAGTCGTTCAGCAGGCGATTGCAAAAGAGACAACAGTATGCAATCCAACCATCCTAAGGTGCACGCAGCTGACCGTACACCTGTCCTAGTTGTAGGTGCTACAGTGTCCCTGCCCCTTCCCTTTCCAAATGGTGGACATCTGCAAACCGTTACAGGAGAACCTAATGGCTTGTGCCGAGCCGAGATGGAAGAGTTTTCCCAAGCCGTAATTTTATTTTTCCAAAAAGGGCAGTACCAGCACTTCATAAATATGTAGAACAAAGTGGGGGGCCAGTCATTGACTTATCGGTTTATTGTTCCAAGGTGCACGGCAACACTCGCGACCTGCCTGTAGCTGTAATCTACGGTTAGGGCCAGTACATGTCGCTTTAACTGCCCACTGGTGAATGTGCTCCGGCCCACGGCACACCAACAAACTTGGACAGTAAGACAGGCCCGCTTTTCACTCCTCCACGTGTGTCAAAACTGCGGCTCACTGCGCAAATGTCCCGCCTCCTCCTCCTCCTCCACCACCACCACCACCATCTCACTATCCCACAAGTACTGCTCATCATAACCACATGTTGTAGGGCACAGCGGTGTCACACGCAGTTTCTAACCTGGCATGCCCTCAGGGCGTAAGATAAGCACACAGCGGGGGAACCTGCTCAACACGATCATGCACAAGAAATCGATGTGGGATTACACCTCCGCGCCAACTCGCAAATCGGAACCATGGTGGACGGAAATGGGAAACATGTGTCCGAACGTGTCCACACCGGGAGGGATGGGTACCCCATGCGACTGCAGTCGACAGAGTGTCTATCTGGTTGTGAAAGGTTCCTGAAGTCTTCCACCGATCGTCGAAGATTTGAAAAATGGCCAGGAAACGGTTTCATAGCACTTCAACACCATTCCTTAACAAAGCCAGGGAACACCCTCCCTCAAGTTAGCAGAACGGCTAGAACGCCAACAATCGCCCCAACACTATAGCTCTGATATGCGATGTTTCCAACCCTTGGGAAATATCGCAGCCTTCAGCATGTTGGACCGACTGAAATGAACAGAGAAAGGGAGGGCCATTAAAACGATTTTTTGATGATTCCAGACGGCAGGACAGGAGTAAACTTTGATGTCAGGCCAGTAGGCAGCCATGCATGACACCTTCCATTTGTTCTGAGGCCAATCGAGGAGAGCGACGTTATTTGTCAGATCTGCGCAGGACTATCGGGATGAAATAGTTCAAATTCACTGCTTCATGTCCTGGAACAATGCTGAAAAATCTGGGTCTGGCCAGGGGACTGGAGAACGTGGTGGCGACTTACATCTCTACAGCCACATGAGTACCAGGTGGGGACAGAAATGGATGGAGCGGGAGGAAGGACAATTGGTCGAACGATTTTTCTGTGCTTGGTGAAATGAGTGGATTATTCTCTACCCAGGGCTGATAAGAGAGGAGGAGCATGAGCGCAGGAGGAGGTAGATGGAGATGAGGAAGACAACAGTGACCCGCCAAGCACCCGTGGCACATATACCATGGAGATAGGAGGCAGGTGCCCCTCGGGAGTCACATTGTGCAGAGTGGACCCGCAAGCATCCGATTTTGTGGCCTGGCTAGTGACAAGCCAAATATGTCAGCATCCTAATCAGGGGATGACTCTTCTGGGACTCTCCCCCCTATTGGCCCCCCCTCTCTACACCCGGTCAAATAGGAGCCATTTAATACCCAGCTAATGAGAGGGAGGACAAACACAGATACGATAGGGAAATCCTTCCGTAGTCAGTTGGTCCGCTGCCTATGTGCGGCATCGTCCCTCCCTCGCTCTGACAGTCTGACCGGGGAGGTTCTTCAGAGCGCTACGTACTACTCAGGCCAGGCGCATGCCGGGTGAGGTGGTGGGGGGGAAGTGAGCAGAACCAGCTCCATCAGCAGCAATCCTACGTCTGGATGTCAATGAGAGCAGCTTCCTTCACCCTCAAGTAGGAGGTCATCCCCACAGGCATCAGCATGACCTGTAGCAGACCCTGACACCAACAGGTAATAAAACACACACAAACAGATGGTGTCCTACTTGGACAGCACTCTGCCACCCCAGATAGAAGATCCGCTGGACTACTACTGGTCAGCCAAATGATGTGTGGCCGCAACATTTGCCAGAGTATTTGCAGTGGAGAAGCTATCCAGCCAGCCCCGGACACAGTAGTGTGCATCATAAGCGGGTGATTCATTGCGGAGCGGGGGCCCATCGATACCCCAAGGAGAACCCGCTTAGTCCACCAGGGAATGATGGAATGACTGACCCTTTGTGAAGATGAATCAGCTTGGATCGCCAAAGGATATCCACACACCAATGCCTTAGCGATCAGCTACATCCAGCCTTGACGCCATTCATCCCAAACTGTGGAGAAATGAGTCTGGGTTCAAATTACCTTGCCTCAGCCACTATTCAATGCTGGGCCAGGCCCCCGCCCTGGGATGCACACATCTGCTGACAGTTTCTTTCTTTCACCATCTGCCTGCCCACCACAACCATCTTTACCAGGGAACAGTAATAATAAGCCCAACCCCGCACCCTCCACAACATCTTTCATTGTGTACTGTCTGACCTCATGCTAGCTGTTTAAGCTGGAGCCAAGACATCACACACTGTGTCATAGTGACCACTTGTCATGACCTCATGTGCTGACTGCCGACGGGTCAGCTCCACTACTCTGTCATGTGCCACTCTGTGGCCTACTTCGGTTTTTTTAATTGCCACCTCCAGATGACTTGTGCCAGTTCTGTCCTGACCTCATGCTGCTGCTGCTGCCGTGACCTACACACTGTGCCATCGGTGCCACTGTCTGACCTCATGGCTGCTGCTGTGGCTGCTGCCATGACCTACACACTGGGTCATTGTGCCACTCTGTGGCCTACTTCCTCTTAATTTGCCACGCTCCAAGATGTCATGTGTGCCACTACTCTACCTCATGCTGCCTGTGGCTGGGCCGCCGTAACCACCGCCACAAGTGGCCACACTCTGAGTTCACTGATGTTACCCCCACACCTGACGCCCACCCATTAGCTTGTTGTTTTTTTCAGGCTGTCAGCTTCCAATGACTTTATCAGGCTACATTCCCCCGCTTGAGTTTTTATTTTGGTCCGTTTTTGCCAGCTCATTAAGTGCCCAGGGAATTTTATATGAAGCGATACAAAGAGCGTGCGGCAGTCATCATCATCTGTTTGTCATACCTAACACACAACAAAGTGTATGGAAGACCACAACCACGCTCACCTCTGCATATTTAAGCATGGACACACACACGTTTATAGACACACCTCATGCAGGGGCTCTTGCAGCCTTGAAATAGCTGTTTTTTAAACGTGAAATCGTCCCTAAGATTCGGAACGAAGTTATTTTTTTGTTGGGATAATTCGGCGAAGTGAGCGAATCGAATTTTGAGGAAATTCGCTCAAACCCCGTCTCTAGTCATTTTACTTCTTCTTGTGTGGAACAGTAGCAGGTATTCATCTGATGGTAACGTTACTACTGGGATGTGATTGGTGGGTTGTAAGGATCTGCTGAATCTTGTTTGTGTCAGTGAGGGCTTGTCCCTGATTTGTAAATGCACATGGCAACACCTTTACCTCTGTGATGGGAGGGGTTTCATCTGCACCAATGTTTTCTCTTTCCTTGCTTGTATGTAGGGAGCTATCACACCAGAGTGGTTTTGTGTGCATTTTTTGGATTCGAATTTTTTTGTGCAGTAATTTAAAGCAATTTAAATACTCTAAACCCTTTTTGCACAAAAACTCACCAAAAACCATCAAAAACGCACCAAAAAACTCCGTGTGAAAGGGACCCTTTTTAGGTAAATTTTTAATTTTTTGAAAGGGCAGGGCAAAAACAAGGGAAATTTTGTAAGCGGAAATTGTTTGGGGCTGGGGGGCTTAGTGGGCCCGGCTGGTTTTTATTCTCAGTCCGGGGCCCTCCGTTACTGGGGAAAGGGGAGACTCCCGCCCCCGGAAATTGAAACTGAAGAAAGCCATGTGTACTAAAACTTCAAAAAAGATAAAAACCCCCTTTAAAGGAAGACAAAAAAAGGGGGGGAAAAGGAAGGGGGAAGGAAAAAAAAGGGACCCTTTAAAAGAACAAAGAAAAAAAAACCGGCGGAAAAAGTAAAGGAAGAAACAAAAAAAGAGAAAAAAAAGAACAAAAGCTTAAAAAAAATACCAAAAAAAAAAAATTAAAGGGAAAAGAAAAGGGAAAAGAAGTGAGAAAAGAAAAAATAAGAAGGAAAAAAAAGGAAAAACAGGGGAAAAGCCCAGCCCCAAAGGGAAACCCCCCCCTTAAAATCATACATAACATACAGTACACCAGGTTAAACCAACATTACATCATTTCAAACAAGACAAAGACAGGGTTTCCCCACATTTTAAAATCAAAACATAACATGAAACAGACAGGTTTTTCCCACACTAACTTTAACAAACATTTACAGTAAAAAAGCAAAAAGGTTCCTACACATACATCATACATAAAATGACAACAGGTTCCCCAAAACTATAAAAACATAATTAAAAATTGACAAAACAGGGTTTCCTACACTATACAAAACATAACATAAACATACAGCACAGGTTCCCCCAAAACTAAAACATCTTTCAAAACATGACAGAAAAAAGCACCGGGTTTCCTACACATACATAAACATAACAATTTACAGTACAGCACAGGTTAAACCCCACACTAAAATCATACATAACATTTACAGCACAGGTTTAAACCCCACAAAAATTAAAATCTTAACATAACAGGGCAATACTAAGGGGTTAAACCCCACTTTAACATATACATAAACAGACAAAGCAAAAAGACATCCCCACATAAAACATCAAGATAACATGGACAGCAAAAGGTTCCCCACACTATACCCTCATACATAACATGACCAGCCCCAAAGGTTTCCTACACTATACATCATACAAAAATGACAGTACAGCCAGGTTCCCCACACTATACATCATACATAACAGGGCAGTAAAGCACAGGTTTTTTTACACTAAACAACAAACATAACAAAACAGACAAACAAAAGGTTACCTACCTTAAAATAAAAACCTACATTTTAAAAATTAAACCTAAAAGCAAAAGGTTTCCACACTTAAAATATACATAACAAAAAAAAGTAAAAAGGTTCCCTACACTTACATCAACATAACAAGAAGTACGGGACAGGTTCCTACAATATCCCTCATACATAACATGACAGACAGCACAGTTTAAACCCACACTTACATCATACCTAACATGACAGAAAAGGTTTTCCTACCCCTATACATCATACAAACATGACAGTAAAAAAGGGACAGGTTCCCTACACTATACACAAACATAACCCTGACAGGGGGGGGGGAACAACAGGTTAAACCTACAAATAACATCATACAAAAAACATGACACACCCAAAGGGTTTCCTACACAAAAAAATCATACATAACAGACAAACCGCCCCAGTTTTCCTACACTATAACCCTACATAACATGACAGTACGCCCAAGGGTTAACCCACACAAAACATCATACAAACAATAAAAGTACAAGGGAAAATTTTTTTACACTATACATCAAACTTTAAAATGACAGTACAGGAAGGGTTTCCCAAAACTATACCTCATACAAAACATGGGCAATACAGGTTTTACCTACACTTTAAACCAAACCAACATAACAAGGCCCCCTTACACAAAAAAAGGGTACCCAAACATTTTAACAAAAATCTTAAAATAACGGACAGCAAAAGGTTACCACCTATACAACATACATAACCTGACAGTTAACAAAGGTTACCTTCACTATACATCAACATTTAAAATGACAATACAGCAAGGGGTTTCCTACACAAAAAAATCATACATAACATGACAGAAAAGCACAGGTTCCCTTTACTTTACATCATACATAAAATGGGCAGACAGCACAGGTTACCTACACTAAACATCATTTCAAAACATGAAAAGCATACAGGGAAACCCACACAAACATCATACAAAAACGGTACAGCACAGGTTACCTCACTATACATCATAAATAACAAACAGACAGCACAGGTTACCCCACACTATACATCATACAAAACATGAAAAACCCGCACAGGTTACCTACACAAAAAATCCCTACATAACATGGAAAAGTACAGCACAGGTTTTTCCCACACTATACAACATACAAACATGGAAAAAAGCCCAGGGTTTCCTACCCTATAATCATACAAAACATTTACAATACGGGACCGGTTCCTACATATACATCATACATAAACAAGACAGCACAGGTTACCTACACTAAACATCATACAAACATGACAGCACAGGTTTCCTACACTATACATCATACTAAAAATGACAACCGCACAGGGGTTCCTACCCTATTACCATACAAACATGACAGTTTAAAAGGGACAGGGGTTCCCCTACCACAGTCAGTTTGCCGTTCCACCAAAAAATCAGGGAAAAATGACAGTACAGCACGGTTTAATAAAGTTTACAGAAAAACAGGGAGCCACACTTAAAAATCTAAAAATGAAGCACACCCCAGGGTTTCCTAAACTTTTACAACATACATAACATACAAACAGCACAGGTAACCTACACAAAAAACCAAACATAACATGGCAGTAACAGACAAAAGGGGAAACCCAAAACAAAACTTTATAAATAACATGAAAGTAAGCCAAAGGTTTCCTACCCTATAATCCAAAATAAAATGGCAGTACAGCACAGGTTTCCTACACAAAACACATACATAACGGTACAGGGAAAAGGTTTCCACACTATACACCCTAAAATAACATACATACAGCACAGGGAAACCCAAAACTAAAACATCAAAACCCAAAAATGAAAAGCAAAAGCACAGGGTAAAACCTTTCACTAATTAAAATCATACATTTTAAAAATAACAAGCCACAGCACAGGTTAAATCACAATAAAATCATACATAAAATGACAGTACGCACAGGGGTTTCCTCACTTTTACTCATAAAATAACATGGGCAGCACAAAAATTTCCTACCTATACACATACAAAACATGGGCAGTAAAAAGCACAGGTTTTCCCACACTATACACTACATAACCCTGACAGCACAAATTTTCCTACACTAAATCATACTAACATAAAAAACAGCACAGGTTTCCTACATATAAATCATACATAACATGAACGGGACTGTTAAACCCACCCCTATCCAAAAATAAAATAAAAGACAGCACAGGGTTTTCCCCCTACCTATAATCATTTAACTTAAACATGAAAGCCCCGCACAGGTTAAACCCAACACTATAAAAACATTTCATAACATGAAAGTTACAGGTTTCCCTTTCACTATACATCATCCCAAAAAAAACAGTTCACACAGGGGACCTACACTTTTAAAACAAACTTAAAATGACAGCAGGAAAGGGTTTCCTACCAAAACATAAAATAAAATAAAAATACAAACAAGGGGTTTCCTTAAAATTACATCATACATAACAAGACAGTAAAAAAGCACAGGTTAAACCTTTAACACTAACATCATAAATAAAAATGAAACCAAAACCCGGTTTTCCTAAACTAAACATAACAAGACAGACAGCACAAAGGTTTCCCCACACAAACATCATAAAAAAAACATGGCAGTCCGCACAGGTTTTTTAAACTATACATATACATAACAAGACAGTACACACAGGTTTCCTACACTATACATCAACAATAAAATTAAAAAATACAAGGGATAGGTTTCCCCACACTTAAAATCAAAACATAACATAAAATTACAGCACAAAGGTTTTCCTACAAAAACATCCCTACATTAAAAGTACAGCAAGGTTTCCTACCCTTTTACATCATACATAACAAAGACAGTTTCAGCACAGGTTTTTTTACACTATACACCCTACATAAAAAAAGAGCAGCACAGGTTAAACCAACAAAAATAACCATCCCAATACATAACATAAAAGTAACACACAGGTTCCCCAACATACATCATACAAAAACAAAACAGACAATAAAAACCCCCCACCATACAAATACAAAACAAGACAGTACAGCAAGGTTCCCAAAACAAACATAATACATAAAATTTCGCACGGGTTTTCCTACACTATACACCAAAAAAAACATGGGCAGTACAAAACACAGGTAAACCCACACTTTTACATCATTCCTAACATTAAAAGTTACAGCACAGGTTTCCCCACACTAACATCAAAACATAACATGAAGACAGCACGGTTAACCCACACTATACAAATAACCCTAACATACAGTAAAGCACAAGGGTTCCCTTCAAATAAACCCCCATACATAACATACGGACAAACACAGGTTACCCACCCCTATACAAACCCTACAAAAATTTACAAAACAACAAGGTTAAACCAAAACCAAAACATCAACATTAAAATGACAATAAAAAGCAAGGTTTTCCCCACTTAAAAATCATACAAAACATGACAGAAAAGGTCCCTACCTATACATCATACATCAAACGATGACAGTACAAGTACAGGTTACCTACAACTAAACATCATACATAACACGAACGTACAGCAACAGGTTACCTACACTATTCAATCATACAGTACTGACCAGACTACAGCACACGCGTCACCTACACTATACATAATTTATAACATGACAGTACAGCAAGGTTAACCTACACTTATACTAAACACATAACATGACAGTACAGCACAGGTTTACCTACACTATACATCTACATAACAGTCACAGCACAGGTTACCTATCACTATACACTTACATTAAACTTGGGTCAGTATACAGCACAGGCTTACCTACATTATTACTGATTACATAACATGACAGTACAGCACAGGGTACCTACACTATACATCACATAACATTACAGCACTGGTTACTACACTATAATCATACATAACATGACAGCACAGCAAAGGTTCCCTACCACTATACATCATATATAACATGGACTAGTTAAAAGGCACAGGTTACCTACACTATACATCATACATAACATGACACACAGCACAGGTTCCCTACACTATACCATCATTCCAGTACATGCAGTACAGGTCACCTACACTATACATCATATGTAACATGACAGTACAGCACAGGTTACCTACACTATACATCATATATAACATGACTGTACAGCACAAGTTACCTGCTCTATACACCATACATAACATGACAGTACAGCACAAGTTACCTACACTATACATCATACATAACATGACAGTACAGCACAGGTTACCTTCACAAAAATACAGTCAAAGATTAAAGACTAAGGGTATTGATGAGGAATAAGTAGCGATGGGAGATGGAGACTGAGAAGAACGGGAGTGCTGAGTGATAGGGAGTGATGGTGGATGGGGAGGGATGAGAGATGGGGAACAGTAAAAAAGGGAGGGATAGGGCATTAGAACCTATAAGGGATGAGGAGCAATGAGGGATGGGAAGTGGGTCGGAGAGCAGTGAGGAGCGAAAGGGGAGCGATAAGGGGGGGACGAAGAAGAAGAGTAATGAGGGATGGGGAGTGGAAAGAAGAGGAGTAATGTCAGATGGGGAGGATGAGAAGCTAGATGAAGGGGAGCAATGAGGAATGGGGAGATATAAGGAAGCTATGAGAGAAGGGGGAGCAAGGGGGAATAGGTGAAGGAATAGGGAGTGGAAAGAAGAGGAGTATGGGGAGTGATGAGGTATGGGGCAGGGTAAGAAGGTGAGTGATAAGGAAAGGGAGAGCAGTAAGAAGAGAAATGCGGGATGAGGACTTTTAAGGGATGTGGAGCCAGAAGAAGGGGATTAATGAAGGAACGAAAGAAATGGGGAATGAGGAGGAAAAAAGGGAGGGGAGAGAGAGAGAAAAGGGGACGCAGGGAGGGGAGAGAGAGAAGAAGGGGAGCGAGGGGGGAAGGGAAAGGAGAGAGAAGAGGGGGGGGGGCGGGGGATGGAGGAAAAGAAAAGGAGGGGAGCGACGAGGGAGGGAGAGAGAGAAAAAGGGGGGAGCGACGGGGATGGAGAAGAGAGAAAGGGGAGCACGAGGGAGGGAGAAGAGAGAAGAAGGGACACAAAAGGGAAAAGGGGAGAGAAGAAGAAGGGGAGCCGAGGGATGGAAAAGAAAAAGGGAAGAATAAGGGGGGGAGCGGGAGAAGGGAGGGAAAAAAGAGAGAGGGAAGAAGGGGAGCGATGAGGGATGGAGAGAGAGAGAAATAGGGGAGCGGGGGGGAAAGGGAGAGAAGAAAAAAGGGGGAGGAGAGAGAGAGGAGAGAGAGAGAAGAAGGGGAAGGATGAGGGATGGAGAGAGAGAGAAGAAGGGGAAGGATGAGGGATGGAGAGAGAGAGAAGAAGGGGGGACAACGGGGGTGGAGAGAGAGAGAAAAAAGGGGGGAGGAGGGGAGGGAGAGAGAGAGAAGAAGGGGAGCGATGAGGGAGGGAGAGAGAGAGAAAAGGGGGGACGACGAGGGATGGAGAGAGAGAGAAGAGGGGAGGACGGGATGGAGAGAGAGAGAAGAAGGGGAGCGACGAGGGATGGAGAGATAGAGTAGAAGGGGAGCGACGAGGGATGGAGAGAGAGAAGAAGGGGAGCGATGAGGGATGGAGAGAGAGAGAAGAAGGGGAGCGATGAGGGATGGAGAGAGAGAGAGAGAAGAAGGGGAGCGATGAGGGATGGAGAGAGAGAGAGAAGGGGAGCGATGAGGGATGGAGAGAGAGAAGAAGGGGAGCGATGAGGGATGGAGAGAGAGAGGAGAGAGAGAAGAAGGGGAGCGATGAGGGATGGAGAGAGAGAAGAAGGGGGACGACAGGGTGGAGAAGAGAGAAGGGGGGAAAAGGAGGGATGGAAAAAGAAAGAGAGAAAAGGGGAGCGACGGGGGATGGGAAAAGAAAAAGAGAAAAAGGGGAGCGACAAAAGGGGAGGGAAAAAAAAAACGACGAAAAAGAGAGAGAAAGGGGAGCGACGAGGGAGGAGAGAGAAAAAGAGAAAAAAGGGGAAAAGACAGGGAGGAGGAAGAGAGAAAAAGGGGGAAGCACGAGGGAGGGAAGAGAGGAAAAAAGGGGGACGAAGGGTGGAGAAAAGAGAGAAGAATTGGAGCGAGAGGATGGAGAGGAAAAGGGAAGAAGGGGAGGGCCGAGGGATGGAGAGAGAGAGAAGAAGGGGAGCGACGAGGGATGGAGAGAGAGAGAAGAAGGGGAGCGATGAGGGATGGAGAGAGAAGAAGGGGAGCGACGAGGGATGGAGAGAGAGAGAAGAAGGGGAGCGACGAGGGATGGAGAGAGAGAAGAAGGGGAGCGATGAAGGATGGAGAGAGAGAGAAGAAGGGGGAGCAAGGGGGATGGAAGAGAGAAGAAGGGGACGACGGGGGATGGGAGGAGAAAAAAGAAGGGGGCGACGGGGGGATGGAGAGAGAGGAAGAAGGGGAGCGACGAGGGATGGGAGAGAGAGAAAAGGGGAAAGGGGGGGGGGCCGAGAGGGATGGAGAGAGAGAGAAGAAGGGGAGCGACGAGGGATGGAGAGAGAGAGAAGAAGGGGAGCGACGAGGGATGGAGAGAGAGAGAAGGGGAGCGACGAGGGATGGAGAGCGATGGAGGAGGCATGGTAAGGGGATGGGGATATGAAATATGGGACTGATGGGAATCACAGGTACAAAGCCGTTTTTTCTTATTTTACATGTAAGTCACTCTTCATGTTTCCTTTCGCAAAACAGCATGAATTCCCCCCTTCTTTTTATTAATAGAAAATGAGAGCCCGAATTTTTTAGGGGGGGGTGGGAATGAAAAAAATTGCAATAGCACAATTTCTGTGGCGTTTCATTTTAGTGGAGTTGGTAAAAATGACATCGTCTGTTTTATAGAGATCAGAAGGATTCTGGGAATACCAATTTTTGTGTTTTGGTTATGTTTGAGTACTTTTAAAAAAAGAAAAACTATTTTTTTAATTTTCCATTTTCTGCAACCAATAGTTTTTTTGGTTTTTACATTTATGAGGCCGCAGTGAGGGACCAAGCTTCAGACCCCTTACCCCCTCCATGATTTGTATAACCCTCAGGAGGGACCAGTTAAACCTTTTTTTTCACCTCCCTGAGGGTATGTATACAGGAGGGAACAAGCTCCAGACCCTTTACCACCTCCATGATAGGTACATACATCAGCGAGGGACCATGCTCCAGACCCTTCATCCCCTTCATGATGGTAGATATTCATGAGGTCAAGCTTTTAGACCCTTTACCAACTCCATGATGGGTTATTTTCAGTGATGAAAAACTCAGACCCATTACCCACCTTCATGATGAGTATAAACAAACGAGTGACCAACTTCAGCCCTTCCCCCTTTTGATGAGTATTAAGCAGCGAGTGACGAAGCTCCAGACCTTTTACCTCCTCCATAATGGGCACATACGTGAGATAGTGATCAAGCTTCAGACTTCTTACCATCTCCATGATGGGTATATACATCAGCAAGTGCCAAAACCAAGAAAACCCCCTTTTTTGACTTCATGTGGGGTATATATATCAGGGGTGACCCAACCCGACCCCTTAAACCAACTCCATGATGGTAGTATAAAAATTGTACCCCTTAGCCATAGAAAATAGTAGAAGATGAAGAAATCAGGCGAAACCTTTTTCAGGTAGAGTATATTGATGGGGAGCTTTTGAGAGAACCTCCCTTCTTCACCTAACAACTTGTCTGAAAAAGGGACTAGTTCTCTCAAAAAACCCCCTCAAATATACTCAGTTTGCCTGAAAAAGGACGCCTGATTTCCACTTTCTACAACTCCATGTGGGGAATACTCGCAAGGGACCAAGCTCCAGACCCCCTTTTAAAAACCTCCAATGGGTTAAAAATTAGTGAGTGAACAAGCCCAACCACTCCCCCTCAATGTGGGTAAATTTCATCGAAGGGGTGAAGCCTGGACCCCTTAACCCAAACCCCCCCATGATGGGGGATATCATCCAAGTGACCAAAACTCCGACCCCTTTCGACTTCCCAAAAAAAGGGTGGCTAAATACCTCCCAGCACGGGACCAAGCCAAGACCCCCAAACAACCCCCAAGGGGGGATAACATTCAAACCAAGCTCCAGACCCCTCACCACCCCATGTTGGTATATACATCGCAAGGGATAAGCTCCGGCCCCCCACCATTTCCATGATGGGTAATACATCACAAAAGCCAAGCTCTAGCCCCCTTACCACCCCCATGATGGGATTTTTGTCAGCAAATGACCAACTCCCCACCCCTTCCACGCCATAATGGGGTTTTAGTCAGTGATTGACCAAGTTCCAGACTGTTTACCCCCTCCATCATGGGTATATACAACAGCGAGGGACCATGCTCAAGACCTTTTCACACCTCCAGTGGTATGTATGCAGCGAGGACCAAGCTCCAAACCCTTTACCATCTCCTGATGGGGCATACATCAATGAGGGATCAAAACTTCAGACCCTTTTCCCCCCTCCATGATGGGTAATATGTCAGTGGTACCAAGTTCCAACCCCCCACCAAATCCCCGGGGGATAACATCACAATGACCCAAACTTCAGACCCATTCCACCCCATGATGAGTAATACATCGCAAGTGACCAAAAATCCAGACCTCTTACCACTCCATAAAAGGGGACATATTTGGGGGTTTTATCAAACTTTGACTCCCTTTCCACCTCCATATGGTATTTAAAATCAACAAGTGACCAAGCTCCAACCTCTTTCCCCCTCCATAATGGGCACATTGTGGCTATGATCAAGCTTCAGACCCTTACCCCTCCATGATGGGTATATACATCACGAGTTACTAACTCCAGACCCTTACCAACTCCATGATGGGGAGTACATCCGATGACCCAACCCCCAGATCCCTACCACCTCCTGATGGGGATTTACTCAGTAAGTGACCAAGCTCCAAACCCCCCCAACCCTTCCCTGTGGTATTACATCAGAAAAAATGACCAAGCTCCCGCCCCCCTTTTACCACCTCCTTAGGGTATATATGTCATGAGTGACTACTCCAGACCGCTTACCACCCCTGATGGGTTATATGCAGCGAGTGACAAGATCCAGACCGCTTACCACCCTCCATGATGGTTAAAAACAACGAGTGACCAAGCTCCAGCCCCCACCACCCCATGATGTTTTTGGTCATGAGGACCAAGTCCAACCCTCACCATCTCCATGATGGGTATAACTCACGATTTTCTAAACTCCAGACCCCTTACCCCCACATGTTTATATACATCACAAGGGGCGAAGCTCCCCAAAACCCCTTTCCACCCCCATGATGGAATAACAACGGGGGCCATGCCAAGCCCTTTACCCCACCATGATGGGTATATACGTCAGCGAGTGACGGAGCTCCAGATTCCTTAACCCCTCCATGATGGGCAAAAATATATCGAGGGCCAAGCCTAAACCCCTACCACCCCTGATGGGTATTTTTCGCTTTAGTGACCCAAACCCAGAACCCCTCACCATCTCCATGTGGGATAACATCAGCGAGTGACCCAAATCCACCCCCTTTCCACCTCCATATGGTATAATGCCACGTTGACCAAGCTCCAAGGCTTACCACCTCCTGAGGGTATGTACATCAGCGAGTGACCAATCTAGACCTTTAAAACCATCCCAGAGGGGATATCTTTAAAAAAAGGGCCAAGCTCCGACCCCCTTACCCTCACAAGATGGGGATACACGTCCAAAGATTACCAACCCCGACCGCTTACCACCCAATGTTATATACATCAGCGAGTGACAAGCTCCAGATGCCTCACCACCTCCATGAGGGTTATACATCGAAGGACCAAAATTCAAACCCCTTACCCCCACCTCCAATGATGGGTATAACGTCAAAATATTGACAAAGCTCCAACCCCCTTAAAACCATTTCCCCTGATGGGTTTACTAACTAGGGACAAAGCTCCAGACCCTACCACCCCCATATATTTTATAATCAGCAAGTGACCAAGTCCAGCAAAAGCCCTTTTCACCTCCATGATGGCTATATACATTAGCAAGTGACCAAACTTCAGACCCGTCCCCACTTCCATGATGGGTACATATGTCAGTGAGTGACCAAGCTTCAGAACCCTTACCACCTCCATGATGGGTATATACATCAACGAGTGACCAAGACCCTTTACCACCTCCAAAATGGGTATACATCATAGTGACCCCTCGCCCTTTCCCCCACATGTGGGTAATACTACACCCAAAACAAGACCCAAACCCGCGAGCGCCCTTCCACATCCCACGGACAGAAGCAAGGGGAAGGGGGCCGGGGCGTCCTCCATTTGGGCCCCGGATGAGTACCCCAGAGCAGAGGAGCCATGTTTTTCATAATAATGGGGAGGAGCACAGGGATAAGGGGGGTTTGCGGGGCATTTGTAGCTCTGGTTTCGG
Organism: Phyllomedusa bahiana; assembly: GCA_025379985.1. Lineage (NCBI taxonomy): Eukaryota > Metazoa > Chordata > Amphibia > Anura > Hylidae > Phyllomedusa > Phyllomedusa bahiana. The sequence goes on from JAODAL010008112.1 coordinate 40,055, forward strand.
GGTTTCCTGCTCCCCTTTGTGGGTTGGGCTAATACTTCTCTGTGGAAGTGAGAAACCTGAGCCCCGTCCTGGAACGCTTGGGCTTCTCCCCGCCTGATCCCCATCTCTCTGCAACTCTTTTAGACCCCTCAATCCGGTTTCCCCCCCCACCCACAAAAAATGCTTTTTAAAATTTTAAATGATCTTCTGAAGCAAAATCTCAGGTAACACTCCTTTCTGTTTTTTTTTGGACTCTCTGCAGAAATTTTTTCACTGTTTATCCCACTCCTCCTCAACTGCCCCGCCCGGATCCAGGACAACCGCTCTCTTTGGTTCTCTTTTACCTCTCTGAACCCCTCCACAGTGTCTCATTTTTCGTTTTTACCCCTCCCCTTTTCCTCTTGCTGTCGGGTTCCCAGGGATCCCTTCTTGGTCCTCTCCTCTTTTCACTCTACACAGCCCCCATTGGACAAACCATCAGAATTTGGCTTCCAGTACCATCTCAAACGCTGATGACACTCAACTATACACATTCCTCCCGAGACATCACTCCTGCCCTGCTACAAAACACCAAGTGATTTTCTGTCCGCTGTCTCTGACATCATGTCCTCTCTCTATCTCCAACTAAACCTCACTAAAACTGAACTTCTAGTCATCCCACCATCTACTAACCGACCTCACCCTCCCTATTTCTCCTCGTGTGGGGCACCACCATAACTCCTAGGCAGCAGGCCCGCTGTCTGGGGGTTATTCTAGACTCTGATCTGACCTTCACCCGCTATATCCAATCCCTTGCCCGCTCCTGTCACTTGCACCTCAAAAACCATCTCCAGAATCCGTCCATTTCTCACGGTGGAAACAACTCAAACTCTCATTGTTGCCCCTTATTCATTCCGTCTTGACTACTGTAACCTCCTACTTGTTGGTCTTCCCTCTCTGTAAAACTCTCCCTCTCCAATCTGTCCAAAATGCAAGCAGCCAGGCTTGTCTTTCTTTCCAGCCCCCATACTGATGCCTCTACCCGTGTCAGCCCTCTGCACGGGCTCCTATTCAGTACAAATAAAACATAAACTCATCACTCTCACACATAAGGCTCTCCAGAGTGCTGCACCTCCATACATCACCTCCCTATCTCTGTCTACCACCCTACCCGCTCTCTCGCTCTGCTACTGATTAAGACTACACACCTCACTCACCCCAACCTCCCATGCCCGTCTCCAAGATTTGCACGTATTCACCAGTTTCTCGGGAACATGTTACCCCCATGTGATCAGGCACACTCACAACCCCCAGTTTTAAGTGCGCTCTGAAAACTCATCTTTTTAGACAAGCCACCAAGATCCCTAATTGTCAACCCCCCCAAATTTCTGTCCCCAGTTCGTCACTTCCGCACTTTGGCACCCAAAAGGCACTTATCTGTATATAGATGTAATGGTTGGGAGGCAGGTTCTTTCCACATTTTTTTGTAACTACCCCATATTTATGTAACAAGCTGGTCCATTGTAAACCAAGCACTTGTCAACCCTTTGTTTCACCCAACACCCTAATTGATTGTAAGCTCTTGCGAGCAGGGCCCTCACACCTTGTTGTCTCATTTGTCAGTAGCTTTTTTATAATGTAATGTCTGGTTTTTTCTGTGCTTATTCCCTCAAAAATTTTTGTAAAGTGCTGCGGAATAAAGTTGGCGCTATATAAATAAAGAAAATTTTTATTATAATGTCCTGGTGGGATTTCAGCAGTAAGGCGCGGCTCCCCACATTGTGCTCCGCCCCCAGCTTGTTCTGATTGGTGGATTCCTCTGGATTAGAAGCAGGGCCATCTTTTCCATTAGGCACACTAGGCAGTTGCCCGGGGGCCCCACAAGTATAAGGGCCCCAAGTGGTCTAAGTGTGTCCCAGGAATACAAGAAACATACCCTGGATTCCTTGGTTGGCTTTGCTTATTTAACTGTTTGTGTGTTTTTGTGATGTGAAAACAGTTAAAAACCAGGGGGGAAAAGGGGGCCAAGGGTTCCCTGCCAAAAATAGTCTTGTAGGCTGGAGACTTCTAGTGTCCACACATAAGTGGAGTGTGCTTGGGGGATGGGGGATGAGGCATGGCCAAGTGTGATGTCATGTATGTGGGCAGGGCCCATTGCAGTGCTATGCCCAGGGGCTCATAATTTTGTTAAGACGACTCTGATTAGAAGGACAGGTAAGTGTCTCACCTGTGTGAGTGGACAGGTCTATGATGAGAGTCCGCGCTACTCTGACAGGACAATGTCCTCCATACAATGGCCAGCCCTGACCCCCTCTAATCCTGGATCCAGGACTCTCTACTCCCCACAGCCCGGACTGCTGTATGTTGTTTTCCCTGGGAAGGGGAGGATCATCTAAGGGAAGAGGTGGAGCATCTAGGGGAAGAGAGGGGGGGCCTCCCAGGAATACAGGAAGTGTGTACAGGAGAAGACACAGGAGCAAGGTATTTACATGGGGCTGCATGCTGAAGGGGGCTGATACCAGTGAGCAGTTTCTATAAGTCTAACAATATTCAATTTAAATAGAAGGACCATTTCTGACCCCTGTGGTAACTGTGACCCCTCCAGTACTGACCCCTGTGGTCCCCACTAGTAAATGTACCCCTCCAAACTGACCCCCCGTGATCCCCCCTATAACTGTGACCCCTCCATTTCTACCCCCGTGGGCCCCCCTAGTAACTGTACCCCCTCCCAAAGACCCCTGTGCCCCCCCAGTAAATGGACCCCCCCCAAACTGACCCCGTGGTCCCCACTAGTAACGTGACCCCTCCATACTGACCCCCTGTGGCCCCCCCTAGTAACGTGACCCCTCCATACGACCCCTGTGGGCCCCACTAAACGTGACCCCCCCGTACTGACCCCGTGGCCCCCTATACTGTGACCCCCCCATACGACCCCTGTTCCCCACTATAACTTTTACCCCTCCCGTATGACCCCCGTGGGCCCACTAGAACGTTACCCTTTCCCGAAAAGACCCCTGTGGGCCCCACAGTAATGGACCCCCCTACTCCCCCCCTGGCTCCCCTATTAAATGTTTCCCCCCCCGTACTGACCCCCCGTGTCCCACTATAATTTTTACCCTTCCAAACTGCCCCGGGTCCCCCCCTAGGTTACCCCCCCCGTCCTGACCCCTGCGTTCCCCCCTCGTAACTGTCACCCCTCCAGTACTGACCCCCGTGGTCCCCACTAGTAACTGTGACCCCTCCAGTACTGACCCCTGTGGTCCCCACTAGTAACTGTGACCCCTCCAGTACTGACCCCTGTGGTACCTCACTAGAAAATGTGACCCCCCCATACTGACCCTTGGGGCCCCCCCTATAACTGGACCCCTCCATACGACCCCGTGGGCCCCACGGGAACGTGACCCCTCATAACTGACCCCCGTGGTCCCCCCTAGTAACGTGACCCCTCCAGTACTACCCCTGTGGGCCCCACTATAACGTACCCCTCCATACTGACCCCGTTGGGGCCCCCCCCTAACTGGACCCCTCCATACTACCCCGTGGTCCCCCCATTTAAATGTACCCCCCCGTACTGACCCCTGGTCCCCACTATACCCGTACCCCCCCCATACTGACCCCTGTGGTCCCCCATAACTGTGACCCCCCCCAGTACTTGACCCTGTGGCCCCACTAGTACTGTGACCCCTTTCCCTACTGGGGCCCCTTTTGGTCCCCATAACTTTACCCCTTCCAACTGACCCCTGTGGGGCCCCCACTATACTGGGCCCCTTTCCATACGACCCCCCTTGGTCCCCACTATAACTGTGACCCCCCCCAGTACGACCCCCTGTGGTCCCCACTATAACCCGTGACCCCCCCAGTAAAAGACCCCTTGGTCCCCCCCTAGTAACTGTGGGCCCCCCCCAGTACTGACCCTGGCCCCACTTGTACCCGTACCCCTCCATACTGACCCCTGTGGCCCCCCTAAAACTGTGACCCCCCCCAACTGACCCCTGTGGTCCCCATAGTAACTGTGACCCTCCAGAACTGACCCTTGGTCCCCACTAGTAACGTTACCCCCCCATTAAATACCCCTGTGGTCCCCCGTAAACGTGACCCTTCCGGACTTTACCCTGTGGTCCCCCACTATAACTGTACCCCTTTAGTACTGACCCCGTGGTCCCCACTATAACTGTGACCCCTCAATTTCTGACCCCTCTGGTCCCCCCTAGTAACTGTGACCCCCCCCAATACTGACCCCTTTGGTCCCCACTAGTAACTGTGACCCCCAGTACTGACCCCTTGGTCCCCACTATTTAAATGTGACCTCCAAAATGCCCCGTATCCCCACCAGAATGTGACCCCCCCATATGACCCCCCGTGGTCCCCCCCTTTTAAAAAGGACCCCCCCAATTTACCCCGTGGCCCACATAACTTGACCCCTCCATATTTACCCCCGTGTCCCCACTAGTAACGGGGACCCCCCCATACTGACCCCCCTGTCCCCACTAGAAAATGTACCCCTCCATACTGACCCCTGGCCTTCCCCCTATAACTGTGACCCCCCATACTGACCCCCTGGTTCCCCACTAGAAACTGTGCCCCCCCAGTACTGACCCCTGTGGCCCCCCCAGAACTTTACCCCCAGTACTGACCCCTTGGTCCCCCAGTAAATGGAAAACCCTCCCCACGACCCCCTTTTGGCCCCCATAGAATGGATCCCCCCAGTTTACCCCCTGGCCCCACTAGAAAAAACCCCCCCCCCCCAAGACCCCTGTGGTCCCACTTCAACCCTCTCCCTCACCTTGGTCCCACTATAACGTGCCCCCCCCCCCGTACTACCCCCCGGGGACCTAAGTCTTGCCCCCCAATACTGACCCCTTTGGGCCCATAGAAAATGGGCCCCCCCAATCTGACCCCCTTTTTCCCCCAGTAACGTGACCCCCCCTACGACCCCTGTGGGCCCACTAGAACGTGACCCCCAGTACTGACCCTTGGCCCACAGAACTGTGACCCCCCTCCATTAGACCCCTTATCCCCCCTATAACTGTACCCCCCATACTGACCCCTGTGGACCCCACTATAACTGGACCCCCCCATTTTTACCCCCGTGGACCCCCATAGAACTGGACCCCCCCCTTTTGAACCCTGTGGTCCCCACAAAAAACTGGACCCCTCCATACTGACCCCGTGGGTTTCCCCCAACTGGTTAGTAAAATTTACCCCCTCCTTTGACCCTGGTCCCCACGTAAGTGACCCCTCCATACTGACCCCGTGGTCCCCCATACGAAATGTCCAAATTACGTTTGGGACCACATCAGTTTAGGGGGGCCCTTACTGTGGGGAAAACCCCCAAATAAAATTAAAAATTAACCCCTTTTTATCCCCTTTTCCCGCCCCTTGGTACCCCACTATAACGTGCCCCAGCTAACTAACCCCCTTTTGGGAAACCAATTGGGGCCCTTCTAGTACGACCCTTTTGGTCCCCACTAGAACTGTACCCTCCAGATTGACCTGGGTCCCCACTAGTAACTGGACCCTCTTATACCCCTGTGGCCCCCCTTTCAAAACCCCCCTAACCCCCCCTGGTCCCCATAGTAAAATGTACCCTTTCCATCTCTCTTTGGGACCCCCTAGTAAGTACCCCCCCTCCAATTTTACCCCAATATACCCCTTTTTACTCCCTAAACTTTACCTTGGGAAAACCCACAGGAATTGACCCCTCCCTACTGCCCCTGTGGACCCACTAGAACTTCGACCCCCCCTACTGACCTCTGTGGCACCTTACTAGTAAATGCAACCCCTCCAGTACTGACCCCTGTGGTATCCCACAAGCATTTGTGACCCCTGTTATACCCCATTAATAACTGTGACCTGTCTAGCACTGACCCCTGAGGTACCCGATTAGTAACTGTGACTCCTCCAATACTGATACCTGTGGCACCTCACTGGTAACTGTGACCACTTGACTTGGAAGCACAGAGAGGCTGTAGGTTTACCCTACGAAGGCCTAAAAACTTTACTCTAAACACTGAATCCAACTTAGTGTGAAAGGTTTATCTGGCGTTAGAGTAAGGGACAAAGTGAAAAAATTTGTGTTCAGGACGAACTCGAATTCTTCTACAAGTTCAGTCAGTCTTGAACAGGTTTGCACAAACACTAGTGGTAGAGATGAGCGATCTGTTATTTATTCCCAGCATGTTCAGGATGTCGGGATGAGCCCCACATCAAGGTTTGGTGTATAGCGCCTGTGAGTCTGCGCGGGATATTGGCGCATGCGCAGTGACTCGGTGGGAACGCTCATCTGCACATGGGAATGATGACCTGCAGCCGCTTTGCTGCACAATGGATATGTAATGTAAGTACACGAGTGTTATATGAGGGGACGACAGATCGTTCTGATTGGTGGAATATCAGGAGGTGCTAATGAGATGAATTATGCTAATCTGGTGTTTGTGAAGGGTAATTGGTCACATGACGCTTTCACCTCCTGATATGTGGGAACCCTGTGATTGGAGGCTGGAGAAAGGTTTCTGTGTAATGTGGCCCTTCTGTGTTTACCTGTAATGGATGAACTGTAGGATGGGCGCTCGCTGGTTTGGGTCTTGTCTCTGGTGTAGTTTCTCCTGCTGGACTTCCTTGGTTGTTCTGGGAGGTGCACATGGTGGGTAACCCTCTGCTGCTCCCCAAATCTGTGAGGCGCTGCTGCCCACTGTATCTTGTTGTTTGCACACAGACACCTTTACCTTCTCTTCTGGCCCTAGTTTTCCTCTCATGGGGCGTCCACATGGGCATTGGTGACCTTTAGATTTTTAACCCCTTAATGCCCCATGATGTATATACCCATCGAGGAGGTGGTAAGAGGTCTGGAGCTTGGTCACTCGCTGATTTATATACCTACCATGGAGGTGGTGAGGGGTCTGGAGTTTGGTCACTTGCTGCTATATATACCCGTCATGGAGGTGGTAAGGGGTCTGGAGCTTGGTCACTCGCAGACATATATACCCATCATGGAGGTTGTAAGGGGTCTGGAGCTTGGTCACTCGCTGACGTATATACCCATCGTGGAGGTGGTGAGGGGTCTGGAGCTTGGTCACTTGTTGAGCCCACTCCATACATGGCTGGTTACAGCAGTTAATTACAGCCGGCCCTTGTGGGTCAGGTTGTGATCTACATCATTCAACCATTTACTGTGGTGGCTTAATGGTTAATACAGTCCCTCAGTGGCTATCACAGTCCAGCATGGTGACTCAATGGTTAACACAGTCCGGCATGGTGGCTCAATGGTTAGCATGGTGGCTCAATGGTTAGCATAGTGGCTCAATGGTTAGCACAGTACAGCATGGTGGCTCATTGGTTAGCACAATGGCTCAATGGTTAGCACAGTACAGCATGGTAGCACAGTACAGCACGGTGGCTCAGTGGTTAGCACAGTACAGCATGGTGGCTCAGTGGTTATCACAGTGGCTCATTGGTTAGCACAGTACAGCAAGTTGGCTCAGTGGTTAGCACAGTAAAGCACAGTGACTCAGTGGTTAGCACAGTGGCTCAATGGTTAGCACAGTACAGCATGGTGACTCATTGGTTAGCACAGTGGCTCATTGGTTAGCACAGTGACTCAGTGATTAGCACAGTGACTCAGTGATTAGCACAGTACAGCATGGTGGTTCAGTGGTTAGCACGGTGGCTCAGTGGTTAGCCCAGTACAGCACGGTGGCTCATTGGTTAGCCCAGTACAGCATGGTGTCTCAGTGGTTAGCCCAGTACAGCATGGTGGCTAAATGGTTAGCCCAGTACAGCATGGTGGCTCAGTGGTTAGCACAGTGGCTCATTGGTTAGCACAGTACAGGATGGTGTCTCAGTGGTTAGCACAGTGACTTATTGGTTAGCACAGTACAGCATGATGGCTCAGTGGTTAGCACAGTGACTCATTGTTTATCCCAGTACAGCATGGTGGCTCAGTGGTTAGCATAGTAGCTCAGTGGTTAGTACAGTAGCTCAGTGGTTAGCATGGTACATGATGATAGCTCAGTGGTGTGCACAGTGGCTTGGGGGTTAGCACTATTGCCTTTGTAGTGCTGGGGTTCTGGATTTAAACATCTGCAGGAGTTTGTATCTTCTCCACATTTTATGTGGATTTCTTCTGGGTTCTCCAGTTATCCCACACTCAAAAAACAGACAGGATAATGTGGCATTTACACTGTGACCCCAATGGGAACCGGGAGCAATGTGAGGGATGACAATCTATGTACTGCTCCACGGAATATGATGGAGCTGTATAAATCAATATAATTAATAATGAATACATTATTAGACAATAGACCCCACAATGTCATCTTGAGGTTCCATTTGGATGTCATGGGGGCAGAGAGGTCTTATAAAGGCCTCCATGGGTGCAATATGCAGGGTGTAATAGGAGACCAATGAAATACCCATATTCTGTAATACATCAGTACCGCAGTATATAATACAAGGGATGAAGTTCCTTAGGATGATCATTATGTTATTCTTGCTGTTCAGTCCTCCTTAAATAAGTGATGCCTTTTCCTAATTTAGGACTTGGAACCAGTGCTGGCTCGTGGTGAGCGCGCAGTGTGGTGAGCGCGCAGGCTATATGTTCACAACTGTGGGGGAGTTAGGAATCCATGGAATTTAGATGTTATAGGGCCTGTGGAGGTGTATGGCAGCATCCAGACTGAAGGACTTGCCAGTGTCCTACATAACCTTGCCAGTGTCGCATAGGCTCAGCAGGCTGTGGCGGGGACCGGCCTCCCAGAGATGCTCAGCACCATCACCAAGGGCCATAACTGCAGCACAATACGACTCTGGTGGAACCTCAGGTGTAGTAGGAGGCCCAGGACCCAGTGTAAGGATCAGACTTCTGTTGTGATTGTTGTTGTGACTCGTAGTTAAATATTGAAAACCGCTGTTTAATCAGTTTTTTAAATGAAAATTCCCGTTTATTCCCAGAACAGTAGATAAAATCCTGCCATAAATCAAGCACTTCTTTTCCACGACCTGTCATCCATTGTTATATCCTTTCACAGCTTGATATCTTATAAAAGTATGTTTTCCTGTATCCATATAGGCAATGCTGTTCCTCCAAAAAACCGGGGCCCAAATTTGGGAGTAGGTCCACATCCCCCATACAGTCGGGGAAAAATACTGTGCTCGGGGTGTGGACACCCTGCCAGGTGGACCCCGGTTTATGGAGGAATGGTTACCCATTGTGGATGCAGGAAGGATAGAAATAAAGAGTCTGAAGTTTATAACAAATTTTTGGGAAAATAAAGTAAATTTGGTTTTTAGAGAATTGAACAGATGTTAGTGTGAACAATTAAAGGTGTGGCGGGTGGGGCCCTCCCTTTAAAACTGCGGGACCTGTAGGACTTGTGCACAGGCCCTGTTGCAGTGATTATAGACAATGTAGGCTAACCCCCCTCCCCTGTCTCCCCAGGCCCCCGGTAAAGCAGAATGTCGCGCTAGTTACTTTCCCAGGGATGAGGGAGGGCCCCTCATATGGATTACAATGCTCATTGTTAAAATGATTGTATATCAAATTGTTTCTGAAGGAGGGTGTTTTTAATGAGATGTTGTTGGGAGAGCTCAAAGGAGAATAGGACTGTGAGAGAAATCAGGGTCTGAATGTGAAAGTTTATGTTTTTTTTCAGCGTCTTTCATGTCATTGAAATGATAATAAGAGGAGAAATGATATTGGGAATTTTTTTTTGTCAGTGTAACAGTTTATAGTAGAGGAGCGGATGACTACTGAGCTGACCACAGGCGGTATATAAGTTTAAGAACAAAAATAGCCAAAAGCCCCCTCCCTTATATGGTGGGGGACATCAGATGGAATTCATTTTTAGTGACTTCGGACATATGGAAGTGTTCTTCTAAATGTAACTAGCCCCCAAAACCCTCCTTGTTTCTTAGGTTTCTCGGGTTCAGGACTTCATAACCAAATTATCTGTGAAAACTAAAGTCCTTTCTGTCACTGATCCCAAGGATGGACGGAACGGGAAACCCCAGACGGGGGCCCCGGTTTGAGATCGCCCTGGGATAATCCACGTGATCACCGGAGAGGTGAACTTTTTTACTTCACTCCTATCTTATTAATAAGACGGGGACATGATGGAAGGTGAAGGCCCCTTTTAGAATTTTTATGTAGTGATCGGGGTTCCCCATTACACGGGTTTTTACACTTATGAAGAAGTCGTTTTTGGTGGTGTGTGGCCCCTGTGTCTGGGGGAAAGGGCACCCCCGAGCCCGAGCCCCACCATTACTGTACAAAAGGTCCTAGAACTGAGCGCGGTGACTGAGCTTGTGGGAGGTGAGTGTGGTGGGAATGCTGGGACACCCAAGGGATGAAGTATCGGGAGGGAATTGTTAAATTGTCTGTGTCAGGTTTATAAGGTGCAGGATTTGCTGTCTATTTTTCCATGGGGAGTGGAGTTTTTAAGGGGACACAATGATTGTAAAGGACGTCATTGGAGGATCAGCCCCCCCTACATCAACGGAAAGAGGATAACTCCCTGATTTAGAGGGCCCAGGTGTGAGGTTCACCTAGTCCCCTTCATTTTTATCACATAGAAAAATAGTTTTCGCCCCCTGTGTTTTTGCCCCTATGATGGATCCGTGGGAAACCCGAAGGGGGAGGTCCCCGTTCTATTTTTTCCCAGGTGGTCCAGAGGAAGAGCGAACCCCCCACTGGATGATCGGTGATGAAGTGAGTTCTGGAAATCCTCTATAGTTGGAAAATTGAAGTTTCTTAATCCCCTCCAGCGATTGGATATACGGTATCTCTTCTTGTTTTTGTTGGGAGCGGTACAAATGGTTTTGGTTTCCATAAAGATTGGTAACCTTCCTCCGGGTTTGGATTGCACTTGGCAATGAAGATTAAATTTGGGGATGATGAAAAGTTGTATAATGTAAAAACCCACTAAAACGACAATGCCAGTCGCCCCTTAAAGGGACAAATCTGTCGGGCTCCCCAGTTATGGAATAATCTTTCTGCTTTACAAGAATTAGTGCAGCCTCATCTAGAATAGAAGGGCATTTTTGGGGCACCAGGGATGAAACCCCTCTGAACGGAAAAAACCACAGAAATGAGATGTGTAAAACTGTGACATTACTGAATAATGGGAATGAGCGCTTTTATTCAGGTAGATCCTTCCATGGGGCCACAACACATTGTTCTTAAAAACCTTGGGGGGAAATGTTGGTCCTATTGATGGGCCCATTTAGGAGACCCTTTTTCTTTAGTACAGATTGGTTTTTGCCTTCTGGGGGGTTTGACCTTCACCTGAATGTGGAAAAAATCTGCTCCTTTGTTGCTTTGTTCAGGTCCTTAATATGGAATCCTTGCAGGAAAAGCCCAGAGGAGCGATGAATGGGGGGAAAAACCCTGGTCAGTGTCAGTGACTGGTAAGAAATTCCAGAAATTTCTCTTTTATTCTGTCCTTATAAATCGCGGCCCCCTTTTACTTCCAACTTTTTCCCCTGCTTCCAATGGAGGAGATGTACAATATATACCAGCCCTGTGATGTTTTCCCACTAATTCATGGCCCTGATACAATGTGACCAAAATGATACAATTACAGTCACAGAACTGGAGGCAGATAAAGATTCAGAGTGACGGCTGGGATCACATAATGGGAAAACCCTTTCCCTAGGAACTTACATTGAAAAGCCTCGGTTAATCCTGTGGCTTGGGTCTAGGGTCATGTAGCAGAACTTTTGGGCCCTTAGGGGATAGTGAGGTCAATGTGCTAGTCCTTAGTGGTTATTGAATTCTATGTACCAGTCACTAGGGGGTACTGAGGTCCATGTTTCCAAGTTTAAAGGGTTTTGGAGTCCATGTCCTGACCTTAAAAGGGTATTGAGGTTGGTGTACCTGTCTTCATGGGGTATTTGCTCATTTCTCATGCTATGAATGTAGTTGATAGGATAATATATCATCATTGCTTTGAGGTGGCACTTATGCAATCTTTTTAAGTAGAGGGTACTTGGCCTAGGAAGCACTGAGGAACCTTGTAAAATCTATGAGATAAAGAATAGACCCATAAGGTTTAGGTTCCCGGTGTCTTTCCTAAGATGGGAGTTGTTTGATATATTGAATTATAGTCTATCTAAAATTCCCTTTTTTCATGGTCTAATTTTTTTAAAAGAAAAAGCAAAAGCCTTTTAAAACCCCGTAGGTCTGCATAGGAGCTGTAGACACAAAACTGTAGAACTTTTTTGATGAAAACTTTAACAGTGTAAGGAAATTGCGTTTGGATATACATTTTTAATACTGATTTGTTTAATTGTTTTATATACAAATATTGTGTGTGATGGATCAGATCTGTTTTATGGGAGATGCTACTTTTTTAATTTGGTTTGGTTGGAAATACTGATCCCTGCAACGGGGGCCTTCCTCTCTATGTCATGCTTTGGAGCCTATAGGGAATTGGCCATGAAGGTGGAAGGCCCTCAAAGCCAGTGATGAAAACCCTTATTTCGGGGCAGTGGCCCTATTCACAAGTGGTAGAAAGTGAGCCTGGAAACTAGAGGGTGTAGGTTTCTTTATTGTGGGTAAAATATGGAAGGTTTTTAGAGAGGGCCCCTACTGGAGGTCTCAGTGTAATAACCCTTTTAACACAGCGCGGATGGCTTTATGAGGGGTCTTCCTATTGAGCGCTTCTATGAGGGGGTATAACATCAGCTGAAACCAGAGTTTAATACCCTATATAAAAGCCCCCTCTGCATGGTTTTTCTCTTATCCGACATGAATCAGAATAAACCTTCCCCCTTTTAGGTCAATTAAGTCGTGTCGGACTGGAGATCGTAGAGTTTTTTTGGGCCCAAGGTGGAATGATTTTTAAGGGCCCACCGTTGTGTGTTTCTGGGCGTACGGTGGGTTTATTTTGGGGCCCGGCTCGGATGCCCCCCAGGGGAATAGGGGAAACCCCTGGTGGGCCCCTGAACTTGGTAGACCTAAAGTTGTTTTTTTAAAGCCTTATATTTTCATAAAGAAAAAAAAAAGGAAAAAAGAAGAGGCCCGAGTATAGGGGGGATATTTTGTCATTAGCAGTACTGCAGGATGGGCCCTAAAATAAACTCCACTGGGGGGCCCAAAAAAACTTATGGTGGACCCCTAGAGTAATCCCCCGTGGGCCCCATGCAACCCCCGATCGAATGGTTAGGGGCCCCCCCTTCAGCTCTGCAAATACTGTAAAGCCCCTAAATTCTGAATTTTGCCTTTTGCCTCTCTTTCTCTGCTTTTTTGCCTCTTCTGCTGTTTATGTAGATAAAAAGCAACTCCAAGTCTACCATTCTACGAGGCCCACCGGCGGATTCCCCTATTCCCCTGTGGGCCAAAACCGGGCCCGTTTAAGGGTTTAAAAAAAAATTAATTTATTTAAGGAATTTTTATTACTTTTGCAAAATCAAAAATTTTCCATAATTGGATTCTTTGCCTTTAAAAAATTTTTGGGCCCCCCCCATGTGTCTGTTTTGGAATCTTATGAGGTTTATTGGCAACATCTGAGCTAATTAGAGGCATACCTGTGGATGTATTTTAATTCACATCAGAAACACACTGCTTCTGTGTGTAACATCATGGTAAAGTCTAAAGAAATCAGCCAAGATATCGGGAAGAGAATTGTGGAATTGCACAAGTCTGGAGCGTCATTGGGTGCAATTTCCAGATACCTGAAGGTGCCTATTCATCTTACAAACAATTATTCACAAAATACAAACAAAATGGGAAAGTCCAGCTATTTATTCAAGAAAGGGGATGGGTTCGGGGTTCAAGGGTGAACGTACTTTTGTCAACTGTGCATATCAACCAAAAAAACTAAGCAAAAGACCTGGTAAAAATGTGGTGGAAGCTGGTAAGATTGTGTCTTTTCCATAGTAAAACAAGTACGTATCAAAATGGATGAAAGGCTCATTAAAAGTCGTTTTAAATTTTTCAAATGCACAGGAACAAAAGACCTATATTTTTGGAGAATGTCCTGTGCTTTGCAAAGCGTTTGGCCATAGGACCCCCACAGGGTGGGAATCATCATTTTTGTGGGGTTGTTTTGCAGAGGAGGGCTGGTCACTTCATAAAATAGATGGTTCATGGGGGAAAGAAGATTAGTGGCAAAATTGAAGCAACTTCAATAAGAGCCCGGCAGTTATTGGGTGGAAATGGGTCTTTCAAAAGGAAATGACCCGAAGCTACTGTAAAAAAGGTTACAAAGTGGTTTAAGGAGAACTAAATCAATGTTTTGGAGCGGCCTTTCCCAAAAACGTGATTTTGTCCTATTGAAAAATTTTTTGGGGAAGTGAAAAGGCAGGTGCAAACAAGGTGATTCCAAAAAATGGTCCCTGACACCATTCTGTCAGTAGGAAGGGGCCAAAATTTCTACGAACTATTGTGAGAAGCTTTTGGAAGGATCCAAAACGTTTGACCCAAGTTCTGCAGCTTAAGGGCAATGCTGCCGAATACTAATGAAATAGATGGAAAAAATTTTTACTTTGCGAAAAAATAAAAAAATGCCTTAAAAAATTTTTTCCCCCCTCAATTTTGCATTTGTCAAATATAAAAAATTTTGATTCCAATTGACCTAAAATGGAAAGTTTTTTCGATTTTAAAGTCAGGTTGTGGGAAAAAAACCCGGAGATGTCTTTTTAATGTGTATGAAACTTTTGGTTTCAACTGTAGGGGGGCTGCGTTAATGTTTGTTTTGAAAATTTTTGGGTGTCTGTGAAGGGGACCTTTCTTGGTTTGGTGACTGTTTCTGATTTCATTCTACACAGAAATGTTTAAAATATACTTTTGAGAAAAATGTTTTTTTTCCGGTGAAAACTTGTTTAGAGGCCCCATGGCATAAACTTTTATCTACACATTGTGAAGTAGAAGATGATCAATCACAAACTGACCAAACCAGAGCTGGACCTGAGAGAGTTCAGAGACATAAAAGACCATTTCCATGTTCAGAATGTGGGAAATCTTTTAATTACAAATCATTACTTTTAGAACATCAGAAAATTCACACAGGAGAAAAGTCATTTTCATGTACAGAATGTGGGAAGAGTTTTAGTCAGAAATATCATCTTGTTGCACATCAGAGAATTCACAGTGGAGAGAAGCCATTTTTATGTAAAATATGTGGGAAATCTTTTAGTCAGAAAATTAGTCTTATTACACTGAGGAATTCACCGGGGAGACGCCTTTTTAAAGTCAGAATGTGGGAAAAAATTTTTAAGGGAAAAATCAACTTTGTTTCACATTGGAGAATTCACACAGGAGAGAAGCCATTTTCATGTTCAGAATGTGAGAAAAGTTTTAAGGATAAATCAAATCTTGTTACACATCACAGAACTCACAGTGGAGAGAAGCCATTTTTATGTAAAATTGGGAAAAATTTTTAGTCAAAAAAATTAGTTTCTTAAAAATGAAGAATTCCCCAGGGGAAGCCTTTTCAGTTTCAGAATGTGGGAAATGTTTTAAGGGTAAAAAAATCTTGTTTACATTGGAGAATTCACAAGGGGGAAAACCATTTTCATGTAGAATGTGGGAAAAAATTTTTGGAAAATCAACTCTTGGTTTCACTTGGAGATTCAACAGGAGAGAAGCCATTTTTTATGTTCGAATGTGGGAAAAGTTTTAGTCGGAAATCAATCTTGTTGTTATCAAGAATTCAAAGGGGGGAAAAAATTCCTGTCCAGACAGTGAGAAAAAAACAGGGAGGAAATAATATCCAGGTCAGATATGGGGAAAAGTTTTATCCAGGGGGTTTTTTTTGGAACATATAGAGGTCCTTGGAGAGAAGCCTTGTAAATGTTCGATTGTAGGAAGTGTGGCCGGGGGTTTGGGGAAAAAATTTTAGAAATGCTGTATCACCCTTTGTAAAGATGGTTTCCCTATGTGGCACTGAAATGTCTCAATAAAGCTTTTTTTAAATAAAATCATCGTTCCCCCCGAGATTGTGTTCGATTCAATGAGTGTTGTGGAAGGATAAACCCCATAGATGTGTGATATGGAAAAAATTAAAATTTTAAAGTTCTTTAATACAGGGTTAAAAACTTAGCCCAAATTCTAATGATCGATTTTTCCATTTTAAAAGTTGTGTCCTTGTTAGTTTGGGGAGAATTTCAGACACGTCCCAAAAAAGTGTTAAAAATTTGGTTTTATCTTGGTTTACCAAGGTGATGTAGGGAAAAAGAATAAATACAGAGTTTAGTAAAATTTTTCAAAACCCCTTTTTGTTCTGGCATGCGTAATAGAAACGCTGACCTTTAGGAAAAAATTATATTTTTGAATAATCAAATTATTAGAAGATGTGATTTTTGTATGCCCGAGTGATGAGCAATTGGGTCAACAATTGTTTATTTTGGGGATAGTTGGGTTATCGCCCATGACCAAAAAAGTTTTTTTGGGAGGGGGAAAAAAAACTTATTCTTTTAAACCCCAACAGGGGAGGAGAAGCTGGAAATTAAAAACCACAACAGTAATTGGAAACGTGGGTAACCCCTTTTGGGAAGACAAAATTTGGGTATAAAAACCCACAAAAAATTCAGAGGTTAAAAAAAATGTATTAGTTCAATGGCTAACCCAAAAAATGGGCAGCGTAGCCAAAAGCAGTACCAGCAGGGTGGGGCCCCTTTCACACAAAAAAAAACCCCCGGGATTGGAAATGGCAATGGGAACTGGTAGGAAAAACCCCATCCCCTTTTTGCCCGGGACCAAAATTGTTTTTATATGTGGGGGTGGGGGCAGAAAAAATGTCCCCACGGGGGAAGCGGAGGTTCGCTGGGGGCCTAGTTTCGTGGGTGGGTTTAGAGCCGGGGGTGCCCTCAGTCATCTATTAAAACCCTTTTATGGCCCTTTTAGCTTAAAAAATGGGGGCCCACCCTTAAACTTTTATTTTTAACATTTTACCGGGGGGAGTTTTTGATTCCCGGGCCCCCGGAGGAAAATGCCCCATTGCCCCCCCGGGATCCCTTTTAAAATACCAACCCCAAAAACCCCCAAAAAAAGCCCTATGGACCCCCAATTAAAAAATTTCCCCAAAAAGAAAATGATATTTAAAAAAAAAAAAAATATTTTTCCAATTCTTTGCTGCTGCCCAAAGGCTTTCTTTCATTTTACTGCTGGCAATTGGTTCCCCCATGGGAAATTTGAAGTGAAGAAGACACACCCGCGATTTTCTGTTGGTCAACGAGGCCCGTTTTCAAATTCCTGATTCTACTGTCAAAAATAATAATAAATTTTTTTAAGGGGCCAAAAATTCCCCAAAATTTACAAGGGAGAAGGAAAAATTAAGACAAAAAACCCATTTACCCCGTGAAAGGGTACTTACAGAAGGAAAAAAAGGGGTGGGGGGCCTGCTGCAAGAGTTACAAACTTTGAGGGTGCCTTGGGGGAGAAAATTGGGGGAAAAAGTGTAAAATTTTTTAAAAGGTTTTACCTTGTTTTTCCTAAAAATGGGGGGTTTACATAAAAAATTTGGGGGGAATTTCCCCCAAAGGAAATTCATTTTTATTAAAATAAGTGCTGGTTCCCCAGTGTTAAATAAGTGAAAAAATGTGTGTGATAGGTGTGGGGTTAAAAATTTGGGGTTTTTGTGGGTGGTTAAAAAGAAGTATTTTGGGGCACTCTTTAAAAAAAATAGGAGGATTGTGCCGGGTGGTAGTTGGGAGGTGTTCAGGGGAATTGGGGTGCAGACGTGCAAAATTGAAGAGGGGATGGGAGGTTTCCCGATGATTGTTGGGGCTGTAGTTTGATGTCTGTTTGCTGAGCGGAGAAAGGGGGTCGGGGTAGAAAGAGAAGAGGGGGGGAGATGTATGGTGGTGCAGGCCCGTGGGGGAGCTTTATGGGGGAAAGGGATTTGGGTTTTGCTATATTCTTACTTGGGGGGGAAACCCGTCATTATGACACAGGGTTTGAGGGAATTTAGGGATAGCGGTGGGAAAAAAAAAACGAGCCTTTCCCGGGTTTAATTCAGGGCAGATTGAGAGGGGAGAGTTTTCAGAGTGGGAGACCAAAAAGAAGGGGGTTCAGTAGTCAAGGGCGAGAAAGAAAAGAGGAAAAATGAGAGTTTGAAATCAAATGGGTTGAAGGGAAAATTGGGTGATTTATTTGGAAAGTGGGGATCAAGGAGGGTGGAAACCCCTTTAAACCCCTGTTTTTATTTTGATTGGGCCCTTTAAGTGCGGGGAAAAAAGCTTTTTGGGCCCCAAAAAGAAAATTTACCCAAAATTTGGGTTTTTTTTACAGGGCATGCCCCCAAAAACCAAAAAAGATTCCCTTAAAAAGAAACCCCAGAATAAAAAAAAGGGCCCCAAGAAAGGGTCTTTGAACCACCATTTTAGTTGAACTGAACATTGACTATCCCTGTCCTGTACCGCAGTATGATCCAAAAACCTGCATGACCCAAAAATTACAAAGTGCTGGAAGGCAGTATTATTTGAAGCAGTATTTTAGTTGAACTGGACATTGACTATCATTGTCCTGTACCACAGCATGACCCAAAAACCCACACAGGTGCCCTTATTGACCATCAGCAGAAAAATTTGCAATAAGAAATAAACTATATTCAAAAAACTTGTTTTCCAATACTGCTGCTGCTACAGCTACTTGCCATTTTACTGCTGTCACGTTGGTGATGTTGTTCCACCATGACATTAGCACGTGAAGCAATCGAAACAGATGTCCCCAGTAGGTTAACGCGGCCTGTCTGAAAATCCTGCATTCTACTGTCAAGTGGATTGAAGGAAATTACTGATCAAAAAGGGTGAGGCTGTGAACGTGGATCATGGAGGTTCAGCTAGCAGGGCCGGACATAGAGTTGGTGCAGTGAGAGCCAGGGCTGGCGTCCATCATCTATTAACAGCGGGTTCAGCTAGCAGGGCTGGACATACAATGGGTGCGGTGAGAGCCAGGGCTGCCGTCAGTCATCTATTAACATGGCAAATATGCCCCTATTATGCAGCAATGAAAACAGTCGTTCCGAAGCAGAGTGCGGAAGTGTGAGCTAAAACCTCCAGCCTTCCTTAGTACACAGTCAAGACCTGGGTAGCGCTTGAGAAATTTCGGCCTCTATGAGAGCGCTTTCCCCTCCATTTGAGTGCTCATCAATTGAGCTTCACTTGGAAATGCTGGTGGTTGACGCCCTTTTTCTTGGCTTTCTTTTTCTCATTTTACTCAATATGCTGGAGGAAATTGTTTCTGTTCTTGGGGAGGCGAATGTCCTCCATACTCAATGTCCTCTGAATAACCTACATCTGTTCAAATCTTTTATCAGTGGTTCCTGTACCTCCCTTGTACAATTCAGAGGAATATTTGTATCAGCTATTTTGTAACTGCAAGTTTTTTAGTAGTTTAATTCAAGAAATAACATTCTTAAAATACGAGGGAACTCCACCACATCTTTCTTTCTCATTGCTTTTAATTGTATTAAAGGGGTTGTCTCACTACAGGGATTGCTTTTTATGTTAAAGATCTTGCAAAAACAAGTCACTTTGCAGTATGAGCCCATTAACAGTGTCCTACCTATTCATGTGTTTGGACAGCACTATGCCCCCAAAAATTCAAAACATGACCCTTTGGCCACTGTTGAAAATTGTGAAGAACAAATTCCTGTTATAAACCACATTTTTTACAATAAGGACCCGTAGTATATCTGTATTTCACAGCAACATGGCCCCAAATAATAGAAAAATGACCTCTGACACTGTTAAAAATTGTGAGAAAGCAATGCCACTTAGAAATCACATTTCTGTACCAAAGGACCTTGATTATAGCTGTACTTCACAGCACCATGACCCCAAAACCATTGACAGTGCTTAAAATTTTCATGAAGAAGTGAGTAAATGGAATACATTTTTTTTTCATTAAACTGTGTACAATTGGTGTCTTTTACAGTCTCCTAACCGCAAAACCAGCAAAATGACCTTTTGGGCACTCAGAATAAAAATTGCATTAAGAAATGATCATTATAAAAAAAATTCAAGAGGACCATTTCTTTTGGAAGAGGACTGTAAAGTAGACCAGCAACTAATCAGTGACCTCTGCAATTGTGGCCACAACATCATCAGAGATCCACACCTGATTCATCTTGATGAAAGTCAAACAATCCACATTATCTGTGGAAAGCCGGATGTGTTTGTCTGTAATGTCTTCTCCAGCTGTGCAGAAGGTCCGCTCAGATATGGCGCTGGCTGCTGGGCAGGACAACACCTCTATGGCGTGGCGAGCGAGCTTGGGCCATTCATCCATTTTGGATACCCAGAAGTTGATTTGGTCCAGAACATATCCAATAACATCGGTGTTGAGACACAGATAGTCGTGCACCATGATCTTAAGCCGGTCTCTGTGTCATATGTGTGCCCTGCATTACATGCATTGCTGAGGTGATAAATAAGTATTGCCAGAGGTCACCCATTAGACTTCTGCCACAATGCCCACAGCTGCTGCTGCTAAGGCTACTTGCCACTCTACTGCTATCACGTTGTTGACGTTCTGTCGTGACATTAGAAGAACATGATGCGTACACAACAGGAGTCTCCAGTTGATCAATAATCACGCTCTTAAATTCCTGCCTTCTGCTTTCAATTTGGATGGTTGGAAGGAAAGTGCTGAGTTTCACTTTGTAACAGGGATCGAAGAGGTTGGCCACCCAGTAACTGTTGTTCATTTTGATGGCCTTAATGCGTGGATCATGTTGGAGGAAATGGAGAATCCAAGCACTCATGTGAGAGATGGAACCTTGATTTCCCAAGCCTCGGGGTCGAGGGGCACAAGTAAACTGATCTTCCTCGTCTTCCTCCTCTGCCTCAAATTCGTGCCACCCTATTTCCAAGGCAGGGACATTGGTACCGTCGGTGTCCAGCAATGCCTCATCCTCCTCAGCATCAACACAGCCCTGACTTGCTTCAGACGCTGTACTCCGAGAGCTGAAGCGCCGCCCTGCACCAGCCCTGGACCCCGAACCACCGCCTAAATTTGTGAAAGTGTCAGGTCTTCGTGATCCAACGGAGAGTAAGGCTCTGTGTCCGCCTCCTACCGTCCGTCGGTGGTGGGACCTGCCTTTTCAGAGTGTCCAACACTTGTTCCAGAACTAGTATCACCACAATGCTCATGCTGACAAGGGCATTGTCCGCACTGACCATTTTGGTGGCTTCTTCAAAACTCACAAGGATGGTGCAGAGCTCTTTCACCTGCCTCCACTCTTGGTGGCTCAAAAACCACCGAGGTCTGCATGCTGCTTGTCAGGCCATGTGCCACTTCGTACTGCGTAATGGCATTACGCAGCTCCCACAATCGCTGAAGCATGTGGAGGGTGGAATTCCAGCGTGTTGCCACATCAACAATGAGACGGTTGACAGGGAGGCCAAGATGACGCTCTTAAGCAGCAAGCTGGGAGGAAGGAGAATGCGAACGGTGGAAGTGTGAGCTCAGACCTCGAGCCTTCCTCAGCAGGCAGTCCAGACCCGGGTAGCGCTTTAGAAATTTCTGAACGACAAGGTTCATGACATGTGCCAGGCAAGGGATGTGCTCCAGCCTACCGATCTTAAGGGCAGCCTGGAGATTTCACCCGTTATCACACACCACTTTGCCTGGCACAAGGTTCTTGTCACCCAGCCACCAGTCTCATTGCTAAGAGCCGTCCACAGCTCCTGACCTATGTGTTGATAGTCTCCAAGACAGATTAATTTCAACACGGCCTGGTTTCTCTGTGTACGTGATGCTACCCGTGGACCTTGGGGGAAGGAACCCTGCACCATCCCTGCGGTTTTGAAGAGTGTGTGCTGAGCCTGAGAGCCACCATCACCACCAGAGACATCCACCCAGCTCACCCCGTGAGCCATCACAGAGATATAGCGGTTGTTACGGTCTGGAGGTGGATCCACTGGACCACAGCAGGCGATGGCGTAAGCCCACACCAGGGAGTGGAGTCTAAGTGGGTCCCGGTATTCACCAGAGCCCGCCGCAAAGCGGGATGGACTTGCTGCGGCGGGAGTCCACCCGGTCACTACCACTGGCGGGGCTGGCCTGCAGTGGCGGCTAGGGGTGAAGGGACAGAAACGGCAGGCAGGCTCGTGGTCGTGGAACGGCAGGAGGTCAGGACAGGCGGCTCTGGTTCGTAGGGCGGTAGACAAGCAGGTGGTCGGGGCAGGCGGCAAAGGTTTGTAGAGGTAACGTAAGCAATGGAGTCGGTACACGGGGAAGGCAAGAAGGAACGCTCTGGAACACTTTCACCATGGAAATATTACACCAAGGATCCGGCAAGGGCCGGCAGGAAGGCCGGACTTAAATAGGAGCAGTGCCCGGACAATAACCAATTACCGGTGCACTGCCCCTTTAAATTCTCAGAGAAGTCGGGCCGGGCATGCCCTAGGGGCGGAGCTACACGCCGGGAGCTGAGAGCCGCCAGAGCTTGAGCGGGGCTGGGTACGTGGACGCTGGCAGGGGCTGCGACAACGGAGCGGACCCCGAACCCGACGTGGCGGGACGGGGCTCCGCTGGGAGCGGGTGGGCGACAGGACGCGCCTGCGGCCGGGACAGTGGTCGCAGGGGCGTCCGTTCGGTACCCCACATCCCCCCCTTGGGCCCACTCTCTGGGGCCCCCCCTCTCTTATGGGATTTGGAAGGAACCTATGGATGAGGCCTGCGGTCAGAATATTCTCCTCCGGACTACAAGACTCTTACGGGCCGAACATAAAAGTCCCTCCAGTCACCAGAAAGTATCGCCTTCCCTAGTTCTTCTCAGACCAGAATCTCCTTGACCTCGAAGGGATATCGGGCGCATCAGCCACAGACGGAGGAGGGAACAGCCGCCCTTCTTGGAGAGAAGCGATTAAGGACTGGGGCTTCACAGGACACATGAAATGAGGTAGGGAAATTTCATCGCAGGAGGGAGCCGGATTTTGAAGGACACCGGGTTTTGATGCGGCGATGACCTCAAGGGCCAGGAACCGGGGCCCACGTTTGTGGAGAGGGCATCTTTAAGCGGACATAATGAGACGAGAGCCACACCTTGTCACCTGGTGGAGAAGGGACTGGAGGGGGATTTCTTTCTTGTCCGCTTGATTCTTCATGCGCTCGGAAGCACGGCAAGCAGCGGACTGACGGGTCTGGGACCAGATGGCCTTCTAATTTGGATCAGTGCGTCCGCTGCCGCGAGACCTCGAGGAGGTTTGCAGAGGGAGAGGTGGGCGGGGATGCAGGCCATACACACGTAGAAGGGGAGAGGACCCCGCGGGACTCCGACTCAAGGGGAGTTATAGGAGAACTCCGCCACGGCAGCAAATTGGCCCAATTAATCTTGGCGTGCGAGACGAGAGTGGCGAGTAGCCAATACCAAGACTGGTTGACCTCTCCACCAGGCCGGTTCGTCCTGGGATGATGTAGGCGGAAGAGAAGTCGAGCTTGAATGAAGTTGATTGCACAAGTCGCCAAAACTTGGAGGACAAACTGGACCTCCCCGGTCAGGGGACAAATTTGCTGAGGAAAGTCCATGCAGCCGCGAACACATGAAGGAAGAAAAGTTTCCGCCAGACGAGAAGCCGATGCAGGCCGGGCACCGGAACGAAATGCGCCATCTTGGAGAAGAAATCGGTCCGTTATTACCCAAATAACGGTGTTGCCGACGACGGAGGGAGGTCAGTAATGAAGTCGCATGGAAATGTTTGGACCAAGGTTGCGTTGAATTGGGAGAGGCTGAAGTAGGCCTGCCGGCTTGATGAAGTGGCGTCTTGTTGCGGGCATAGAGTCACAAGACGAAATGAAGTCTCTTAACATCCTTTTCCAGTTCTGGCACCAGTAGAACCGGGGATATCAGACAGAAGGTTCTTCGGGCGCGGGGTGACCTGCACCAATGAGCAAATGTCCCCTTTTTAGATACTCTGCGGAGAGCTGGACGCACATAAGTCCTTCCAGGAGGAACCTTCCGGAGATCCAACGGACGGCTGACGGAGATGAGTCGCTCTGGAGGCATTATATGTTTGGAGAAGTATCTTCACCCACCACTGTCGGAGAGGCACGGGGAGTGGGCGTCAGCTCTCACATTCTTCTCAGCTGGCCTGTGAAGTGGATTTGAAAGTCGATCGGGAGAAGAAGAGCGACCACCTAGCCTGGCGTGGTTAAGTCGCTGGCTCGTTATGAAGATACTTGGACCAGGGTTCTTATGGTTTCGAGTAGATAGGATGGAAAACGGGCCACCCTCCAGCTGATAAAGCCACTCTTTCCAAGACAATTTTATGGCTAGTAGCTCCCGGTTGCCAATCGTGTACGTTCCTCCGGGACGGTGGAAGTCTTGGAGAAGATGAAGCCACACGTTACAGTCTTACCCGTGGGGCCCTTTGTGAGTAAAGAACTGCTCCGGCTCCTACAGACGAGGCAATCACTTCCAGGGTGAAGGGTTCTCGTGGAATCCGGTGTACAAGGATGGAAGCCGTAGCGAAGGCGGACTTTGAGCTTAGATAAACGCCTCCTCGCTCGACTGGCCAGGATGCGTGGATTGGCCTTCGTTTCTTGGTGAGGGCTATATCGGGGCACCAGCGCCACCAGCGTGGAGAAGGAGGGATGAAACTGGCGATAGTAGTTGCAGAAGACCAAGAATCGGCTGTGGGATGCCCGCAAGCCGACGGGGCGTCGGCCACCTGCAACACCGACTGACAGTTTGCTGGATCCATCCGTAGGCTGATCCGAGATGACGTTTAACCCTGAAAGGGAGGCTCGTCTGATCGGAAGAGGCACTTCCCAGTTGGCGTTATAGGTGGTTCTCCGGAGAGTCTTAGTACCTGGCGAACATGGGTTGCGGTGGGTCTCGAGGTCAGGAGAGAACACCAGGATGTCATCAAGGTTAGACCACACGCAGGTGTGGAGGAGGTCCCTGAAGAGTCATTCACGAGCTCTGAAAGACGGCAGGAGCATTGCATTGTCCGAGGGCACAACAGTACTCAAAGTGCCCTGTCCCTGGTGTTGAAGGCCGTTACTTCCACTCATCACCCTTGCGGATTAGGACCAAGTTGTAGGCCATCTCAGATCCAACTTAGAGAAGATCTTGGCGCCCTTGCAGTCGGTCGAACGTTTCCGTGTATCAACGGCAGTGGGTTACGGTTCTTCACCGTGAATATTGTTCAAAACCCGGTAGTCTATGCAGGGCCCGTAAGGTAGCGTCCTTCTTCTTTACGAAAAAGGAACCCCGCACTGCGGGTGAGAGGATTGAGGATGAACCTTCCTGAGATTCTCTGGAAGTACTCAGGTCATGGCTTGAGTCTCAGGAAAGCGACAGAGGGTTAGATCGGCCCTCGAGGAGATGGTACCCGGAAGTAGGTCGATTGGGGCAATATTTCAGGGCGGTGCGGAGGAAGCCTCTCAGCTTGCCTCTCAGACAGAAGACATCAGCGTACTCCTATTATTGTCGGGCGGCCAGCCCGGGCCAATGCTCTGTAGGGTTGCACGGAAAGGGAAAGCACCGGCCCCACCCCCCGTCCCCCCCCCCGCCTCGCCCCCCGGCCCGAGCCTCGGGGCGAAAATTGGGGGTTCCAACAAAACAGCGTCCCCGGACAGTTGGGGACTCCCAACGAATCACCTCTCCCAGTGACCAGTCCTGGATAGGAGAGTGGGCCGTAGCCATGGGAGTCGAGGAGGATCGCCGACGAGGGAGGGAGTCTGAACGTAGAAGGAGATTTTTTTTTTTCTTTATGCAGCGCCCCCACATTGGAGGGGACAGTGGCTGGTGACGAAACGGATGGTGGGCGCTAGCAAACTCCCGTGACGGAAGATGATGACAAGCGGTTCTCCAGGCGAACCACTGGAAGACCGATTTTGCTTCAAGAAGAGACTGGTGTATTGAAGTTCCCGGCGGGAGGCCCGAGTCAGAAACGCGGAACTTGAGGAACGTTGTGCCAGTCTCTGACACGACTGCACAGCATCAACAGGCGTGAGGGAGGGAGGTTTCACCTGAGGAATGCCTCCCCACAGTCCAGGTGCGGAAAGTCTCCCCGCATAAGGATTGGGGACGACTGTGCTCTTGCTGAAGCTCCTCTCCGTTATTCAATGAAGCGTATATCAATGCGGGGTCGCTTAACCGAAGATCAGTCCCTTGCAGGGGATGACGGGAGGTCTCTACGCGGCAATGTCGTCCTTAACTGGCTTGAGAGCCCTTTCTTAAAGGTAGCACACCAGTGCGGCTGTTCCATGAAGATTCCGAGGCCAGGGTGCGGAACTGTACACGTAGTCCTCCTACAGACGGTCCCCCTGCGTAGATTTAGGAGGGCCGGTATCCGCAGAGGATGCTCGGGCTGGTTCCATGAAGACGTTGCGGAAACTCGCTGAGAATATGCACTGTAGATCCGCCGTCACAGGATGTCTCTGTCCCAAAGAGGGTAGGCCATGTGCCAGGCCTTACCGGAGAGGAGGGTGATCACGAAAGCCACCTTGACACGTTTCGGACAGGAACTAGAGGTCAGTCATCAGCTCCACGTAGCATAGTGCATTGGGTGCATGAACCCCTGCAGAGTCTCGGGTCTCGTCGATACTTGGACGGAGCGACAAGCGGAGCTTGGGCCCACTTGGTGCCACCGGAACCGTAGAGGCAGAAACAAACCGCCTGGAGCTGGCGAAGGCTGCTGCTGTCTGGACGGTGACGAGTTGATGCAAACAGGTGGATAGCTGGGTGAGTTGACTGCGCCTGTTCGGAAACGAGGTTGCAGAGACTGGCTGGCAACAACGGACGCCGGCTGGATAACGGCCCTTGGCGGGGGATCCATGGCCGGATCCTATGTTCGGTCTGGAGGTGGATCCATGGGACACAACAGAGGCGATGGCGTGAAGCCCACACCCAGGGAGTGGGAGCTATGTGGTCCCGGTATTCTCCGAGCCCGCCGCAAAAGCGTGGAATGGATTGCTGTGGCGGGAGTCCACAGGTCATACACTGGCGGGGCTTGCCTGCAGTGGCGGCAGGGGTGCAAGGTACAGAACGGGCAGGAACGGCTCGTGGTCGTGGGAACAGCAGGGAGGTCAGACAGGCGGCTCTGGTTAGTAGACGGTAGACATAGCAGGTGGTCGGGGCAGGCGTGGCAAGGTTCGTAACGGTAAGTAAGCAAGGAGTCGGTACACGGGAAGGCAAGACAGGAACGCTATGGAACACTTCACCATGGAAAATATACACCCAAGGATCCGGCAAGGGCCGGCAGGAAGAGGCGGACTTAAATAGGTGCATGCCCGGCCATAACAATTACCGGTGCATGCGCTTTAAATTCAGAGTGCGGGACACCGCCGGGCACGCCTAGGGGCGGAGCTACACGCCGGGAAGCTGAGAGGACGAAGCAGTGAGCGTGGCTGGGTAAGTGGACGCTGGCAGGGGGCTGCGGACACGGGCGGACCCGAAACCCGACGTGCGGGACGGGGCTACCGCTGGGAGGAGGGGGCCACGAGATTCTGCTGGCCGGGACAGGTGGTCGCGAGGGGCTGTCGTTACAGCGGTCTTGGTACTGTGTGCTTACTAGTCCATGTATCGGTGTCAGATGGACTTTGGCGGACATCAGATGCAGTCAACACGCTTCGGAGATTTGGAGGACACCATGGTTGGCAGGGCGGGACGGCTTTCAGGCTTGGCATTGATTATTTGTGGCAGGCATGTAAGAGTCATGATGTGGAGGACCCATCTGTGTGTCACCAGGTGGAAAGGCAACATTGTCACCGGTCAAAAGCCTTGGGCATGACGCCATTCAGATTTTGGTTTGGGATGGTTGGGTTGTACACAGCATGACAGGTCAAACTGGATGGAAGGAGAAGGGGTTAGGCTGTTTGTGATCTGGTGGTGCTGTGGTACTAGGGCAATGGCGCGAGGCTAGAATTCTTGCTAATGCGCTGTGAGACGATGTGCAGCAGAGGAACACTTAGTCTTGGAAGTGACGGAGAGGAGGCGGAGACAGAGGGTGTGACAGTGGTTGGAAGCCCAGGACCGGTGTGGCCTTTTTTCACCAAGTGTTCCCTCCATTTCAACTCATGCATCTGCTACATGTGACTGAACATGTTGGTAGTGGTTAAATACTTTAGATTCTTCCCTTTACTGATTAATTTACGGCAAATGATGTCGCTCGGTGAATCTGAGGCTTGATCGTAAAAGGTCCGGGCTTCAGAGGTCCTTGGACTTTTTTTGCGGGGATAAGCGGAGTAGCGGTGTTTCCACTGCACCCTGATCATGTCTAGCGGACTCAATATCGCCTAGACTTGGCGACCAACCCCTCTACCTTTTTGAGGTCAGACCTCACTGACACTACCATTGTCTTCCTCCCACGTCCACTGATGAAGCGCTCGACAGCCAAATTCTGTGCTGAAAAAAGATCACGTTGGAGCCGCAATGTTCATCATCATCAAGGTGACATCTACATCCTGGAGCTGCGGGCTACAAAGAACAGGCATGCAAGGCATTGCGACCGCTTGGTGATTTGTGCCGACTGACCAGCGTCCTTCTCCTCCTTGATGGCATCAGCGATTTGGGCGTCAGAGCAGACAAAATTATCCTCTTTGGCCTCCTTGATCTTTTGAAATTGCCTTTCTGACCCAACCGGCAAAACTAGGGGATTTAATAAAAGGAATTGTTTCTACGAATTTATGTGAAATGCGGTCTGGTGGTAAAAACTAACACCAATTAATCAAACAGAGTTTCTTCCTTCAGTCTGAGGATTTACACATGCCAAGTTGGACTAGCAATTGATAGTTTTCAACAAAAACTACGTTACAAGTGTACATTTGACCAAACTGACAGGCACGGAGACCAATAGCACTATTTGCTTACATTATACGACTTAAATATGTGTTTTGACCACCATGAGAAACAAGCAACAGTTAATAATAGTATATTTGACACAAATTATCCGTTACAAGTGGACATATTTACGCCAAACTGAGAAGGCACGGGTGCGTGAGTGGAGTGCAATAGAACTATTTAAATAGTTATATGGATTACATATGGTGGTTTTGCACAGCTGAGAACAGACACCAGTTACAATAAAATATTTGTTCACCTAATTATCGTACATGTGGGTTATTTGTGCCAAAATGAGGCACACAAGGACAATAGACTGCAACCCAACAAGGGACAATTTCCACTAGTTGGGAGGTCTGCTGGCCATAATGTAGTAAAAAACAGGAGTTCACAGACAGGCTATGCTGCCTCCCCTCCTTCACCCACCCGCAGCTGCACACAGCACTCGATCTCTTTAGCTAGCTTTATCCTCGCTTGCGGACTACTCTAACAAGGATGCTTTTTCTGCATTAAAAATATGTAAAACTGTCTTCCCAGCTTTGAAAAAGCTTATTGGGACAGGCAGCCAATGTATGGCTCTATAGTCAAATAGTGAAAGAGAATGAGGCTTGATCAGGAATGGAGTCACATGCAAAAAAATGTGGTCATGTGATTTTAAGCAGCAATGAGATCCTTACACCGCCCATGCTGATGTCATACTCCTCCTCACCCGCTCCTCTGTTGCTCTGAGTGATTGGTGGCTGCCAACCAAAATTACAGGAAATGCAGGAAAATGGCGCGATAGTAAACGTTGATATCGATTATCATTACGTATTCCGTAAACTATTGCATCATTGCGAAACACCGATAAACGTAATAACCGTGCCGATTTCAACTTTTGTCGATAGAATTGCTTATCCCTAATTGTGACGTTTGGGCTCACTTTATGGCTTTATATTTATTTAACTAATTAAAAGTTCAATTTTACATCAGACTCCAGTAATTTTTTTGACAATTGTCTGACGTATTTATACTGGTTTGGAGTGGCCAACCACTACCGTTTCCAATTTTTCATTGTCTCAGTGACAGATGAGCTTCATCAGTATTAATAATCATCCCTGGGACAGATAATTTCCGGATTGGAAAGATTAGGGGATTATTGTTGAAATATGAGAGCGATTTTCCCCATTAATCCATTTCCAGTAATATCTCGCAATATTTCTCAAAGGAACATCAGTACCCCCCCACCCTTTCATCTGCAGATATGTATTCTTTTTTTGGCTTCTTTTTTTATTTCTTTTTTGGTCATTTTCCACAACATATATAATATGATTCCGGTTGTCCCCGAATTTTTTAACAAATGATGCGGCTTATGGTTGATGCTTGTTTCTTGGGTTTAATTTGTCTAATGCTTGGGTTCCACTCCCTTGTTTTATGCAATGAGAAGCGGGTGGGGGTGGGTTAGTTTACAAACTGCTTTTTTTTGTGTATCTCTTATCCTTGGGCACCTCTACTCCGGTCACTAGGGGCAGGAACTGTTGACTCCATTTTGATGATATTGCGTGAACACCTGCTGGCATTTTTTTCTGATTGGTTATTATGGCTAGGAGCAAAATCTTATTTCTCACTTGGAACTTAATGACCATATTAAAAGACATTTAATATTCTGTGATCTGTGCAGTCAAAATTGTGATATTACTTGCCTAAAGGAAACACACGCTTCTTGAAGATGTAACTTTTCTTATAGTCCATGGATTGGGTGACTTATCAAAAGCACTTTCAGGAAGACAGTATGGGGCTCATTTCATCTGACAAAAAACCAAGGGTGATAATATTTTTCTATGGGGAGGGTAGATAAATAGATCCTATTGTAAACTGTTTCAGGGATACATTTTCTACTAATCGGAGTATTTGTGACCTCCTCGCATGTAGTATTAGAGAACTGCTTGAAAATGTGGTTGCACCTGATTCCATAAATATATGGCTAGGCAAAAATTTCGTCATTCCTCTGGGCTAAGTCACTAAGAACTTTTAACCCAATAGCACAACACCCTGTAATGAGTAGCCCCGTAGCCCTTGGTCCAGGCTGCGGGCGCTCTCGTGTCCCTACACCTTCCTCTAGCGCGGGGACGAGTGGCGCCATGGCCCACGGGCCAGGCCGCGGGCTCACTCGTTCCCCCGCGGCGTTACACTTGCCCAGCCGCGCTTCAGCTTGCCCGCGTTCTTCTGCCAACAGGCGCGCTCTTAGGGCGCTCCTTAGGGCGCGCGCGCCAGCTCTTTTAAATTTAAAGGGCCAGTGCACCGGTAATTGGTTGATTGACGGGCGCTGACCCTATATATTGGTAACGCCTCCAGCACGTCCCCGCTGGATCTTTAGTGCCTGTTGCCTACAGAAGAAAAGCGTTTATTGTGTCTTGTTTCTGATTTCCCCGTTTGTACAAACCTCTCGCGTACGGTCCCACAGGGCCACGAACCTTTGCGCCTGTCCTGACCTTTACCGCTGTCCCCGACTACTGAGCTATGTCTTAAGATTTTGTACTTACGCTATTACCTCGGCTGCCACCGACTAGAAGTCACGTCAGGGGTAGCGACCTGTGGTAGGGACTCCTGCCGCAGCAAGTCCATCCCGCTTTTGCGGTGGGCTCTGGTGAAAACCGCGGACTAATTAGACTCCACTCCCTGGCGAAGGCTTTTACCACACTTGCGGAGGTCCAGAGGATCCACTCCCCACCGTTCAGTAAGATCCACCCCAGGATCCCCCCGGGGGGTACCCCTCCCCGGGACGCGGATTTTGCAGCAATCGTTGCCCAGCATGCAGAAGATTTGTAGCAGGCAGCTTAAAACAGCTGCCTTCTGTTGCAGGAGTTTCTGGCCCAGCAGTCGCGCCATCACCTCAGTTCCTGCCCTTCGTAGCTGTTTGCCCCAATTGAGGGCCCCAAGCCTCGGCTACCCTTACCGTCAAGTTCGGGGGGACCCTAAGCAGTGCGGGGTTCTTACAAAAATTGGCCAGCCAATTTCCACTGAGCTTCCCAAAGGGGGGTTTGTGGTCAGTTGCTTTTGGGGAAGGCCCTTAGCATGGGCTCGCCACTGTGGCATAGGAGGACCGGTGAAATTAAACTGCTGCATTCCCCGGGAAAAATTTCTCAGGGGTTTGAAGAACCCCCACGCGTGTCTTCAGCTGAAACCCGCGCTCCTGAATCTTTTTCAGTTGGTGATCGTGGTCCAGTTCCGTCCCCTGGCTTCAGAGCTTTTCGTGGAATGACGCCGCCTTGCGCCACTTTAAAAAAGGGTCTGTCCAGCAGGGTTAAGGATGCTCTGGCTGCAAGAGATCTTCCTTTCTCTCTGAGTGACCTAATTCACGTGGCCACCCGGATTGACGTACATTTCACCGAGCGACAGGAAGAGATCCATCAAGAGCGAGAGTTGGTTTGGTCCCGCCGTATGCCTCGTCTGGCTCCAGCCTTCCAGAGGCCTCCTCTGCCGCCCCGGGCAGCATCCTCCGAGGAGCCCATGCAGGTTGACAGAGCCCATTTGACGGAGCAAGAAGGGTCCCGTCGTCGAGCTGAGAATCTATGTCTCTTCTGTGCCAGCCCAAAGCATTTCCATCAGGACTGTCCTCTACGACCCCAGCATCCGGGAAACGCTTGCACCTAGGGAATGTGGGAGAGGCGTCCCTGGGTGAAAATTTTTCCTCTCCACGATTAACGATGCCTGTACGGTTCTCCACCAGTTCGGGGATCATAGTTCAGGTTCCCGCCTTCCTGGACTCTGGAAATCAGCTGGGAATTTCATTCACTCCTCCCTGGTTTCCCGGGTTATCGCCTCCCGGTGGTTCGCCTTAAACAGGCCGCTGGTGATCTCCTCGGGTCAGCGGGGAGCTCTTAAGCGATTCCATCCAGTAAAAGGGCCCGAGTCGGTTATCCTTTATGTAGGGGCCCTGCATAAGAGAGAGATCTTGTTCTATGTGCTCTCTCGTTCTTCTTCGGAGATTCTTTTGGGGCTTCCATGGCTGCAATGTCATGCCCCTACACTGGACCGGAAAACGGGCGAGGTCCTTCGCTTGGGGCCGGACTGTCAGAATCGCTGTTTGGCTGCACCACGCCCAGTGCACTCCACCACTTCGTTGATTCCTTCGGAGCCATTGCCGGGTTTCTGCCCACGGAATACCAGGACTTTGCGGCAGGTGTTTTCTGAGAAGCGGGCGAGTCTCTTCCGCCTCATCGCCCATATGATTGTCCCATAGATCTCCTACCAGGGACTATCCCTCCCCGGGGCAGGGTCTACCCTCTGTCTGTACCCGAGACCCAGGCCATGTCAGCCTACATATGAGAGAACTTCCGTAAAATCCTCTCACTGGCTGGAGCTGGTTTTTTCTTCGTGCAGAAGAAGGACGGTTTCTTTGCGCCCCTGCATGGGACTACCGGGACTTAATAAATTACAGTAAAGAAAACCCGTATCCTCTACCGCTGATCTTAGAACCCCTTTCGACCGGCTTCGGGGAGCAAAGGTGTTTTACTAAGCTGGACCTGCGCAGAGTCTACAACCTCATAAGGATTCGAAAAGGGGATGAGTGGAAGACGGCCTTCAACACCCAGGACGGGCACTTTGAATATCTAGTAATGCCGGTTAGTCTATGTAACACTCCGGGGTCTTTCAGGAGTTCGTCAATGATATCTTCAGGGGTCTTTTTTACACCTGTGTCATCGTTGTACCCGGATGTATCCTGATCTTCTCTCCTGATCTACCGACCAATTGCATTCAGGTACGCCAAGTTTTTGCGACCATGCGCAACAACCATCTGTATGCTAAAATGGAAAAAAGTGCTTGTTCCACCGGACCAGTTTACCTTCCCGGGGTATATCGTCTCCGACAAGGGCTTGCGAATGAACCCTCCCAAGTTGTCGGCTGTTTTGCAGTGGCCATGACCGGTAGGACTTCGAGCCATACAATGCTTTCTCGGGTTCGCCAACTATTACCGGCAGTTTATCCCCCAGTTTTCTACCTTGGGTGGCTCCATCGTGGCCTGATAAGGGAAAAAGGCCAATCCGAGATGTTGGTTTGCTGGAGGGGAGTGAGCCTTTCCGAGTTAAAGACAGCTTTCTCTCTGCCCCATCTTGTCTCGTCCGGATTCCGAGAAGCCTTTTGTGTTGGAGGTGGATGCTTCTTCCGTGGGTGCTGGGGCAGTCCTCATTCAAAAAGGACCAAAGGGGAAGACACTAACTTGTGGGTTCTTCTCCAAAACGTTTTCGTCTGCCGAGAAGAATTATGCCATCGGGGACCGGGAGCTGCTTGCCATCAAGATGGCCCTGGAGGAATGGCGTCATCTATTGGAGGGAGCACGTCATCCGTTTGATGTGTACACCGACCACAAGAATCTCCAATACCTCCAGTCAGTTCAGTGCCTGAACCCCCGACAAGCCCGGTGGTCCCTCTTTTTCTTTCGGTTTGACTTCCGGATTCACTTATGTCCAGCGGAGAAGAACATTAAGGCCGATGCTCTCTCTCGCGCATCAGACGTCATTGGGGAGGAACCTGGGCCACAGTACTTTATACCCCCGAAGCGTTTGGTCCACGCTGCTCCCGTGCGCCTCCAACAGATTCCTCCAGGCAAGACGTATGTACGCTCGGCCCTTCGGAGAAGAGTCCTAAGATGGGGACATTGCTCGTTGGTGGCAGGGCATCCAGGTGTCCGAAGGTCATATCAGCTGATCTCGCGTTTCTACTGGTGGCCAGAGCTAGCCAAGGACACTAGAGAATTTGTGGAGGCCTGCACCACCTGTGCCCGCAACAAGACTCCACGCCACAGTCCGATTGGTTTGCTGCAACCTTTGCCCACTCCCAGTTCCCCGTGGACACATGTGGTGATGGACTTCATCACCGACCTCCCTCCCTCTTCTGGCAATACTTGTATTTGGGTGCTCACGGACCGCTTTTCGCAAATGTCCCACTTTGTTCCATTGCCCGGACTACCATCTGGTCCTCGTCTCACCACCCTCTTCTTTGAGCACATTTTCCGTCTGCACAGACTACCACAACACATCGTCTCGGACCGGGGGGGTCCAGTTTGTTTCCAGGTTCTGGCGAGCACTCTGCTGCCGGCTACAAGTGAATTTGGACTTCGCCTCAGCATATCACCCACAGTCGAACGGTCTGGTGGGGAGAGTTAACCAGGTCCTAGGCAGTTATTTACGCCACTTTGTCTCAGCCCATCAGGATGATTGGTCCAGCTTACTGCCCTGGGCGAAGTTTTCATACAACTCCTTAGAGTCGGAGTCGGCCGGCGCCTCCCCTTTCTGTGTGGTCTACGGACAGCATCCCCGCCCACCACTCCCCTTGGCCTCATCCTCAGAGGTTCCCGCTGTGGAGTCCCTAGTTCGGGATATGACAACTATCTGGGAACAGACTCGGCAGTCCCTACAGCGTGCAGCGGTCCGCATGAAGGCCCAGGCGGACAAGAAGAGGAGACCAGCGCCAATCTTTGCTCCGGGTGACAAGGTGTGGCTGTCTGCCAAATACATTCGGTTCAAGATTCCCAGCTACAAGCTGGACCCTCGGTTCCTGGGGCCATTCGAGATCTTGGAGCGTATTAACCCTGTGGCCTATAGGCTCCGGCTCCCTCCCACCATGCGGATCCCGAATTCCTTCCATGTCTCTCTGCTGAAGCCCTTGGTGCTGAACCGTTTCTCTCATAAAGTCGTTCCCCCTTCATCTACAGCCGAAGCCTCCAACATGTTCTCTGTAAAGGAAATCCTGGCCATGAAGTCTATTAGGGGGAGACGACATTTCCTCATCGACTGGAAGGGATTCGGTCTGGAGGAGAGATCTTGGGAGCCGGAGGAGAACATTTTGGACCGGGACCTAGTGCTGAAATTTCTCCGATCTAGAAGGAGGGGGAGGCCTAAGGGGGGGGGGGGGTACTGTAACGAGTAGCCCCGCAGCCCTTGGTCCAGGCTGTGGGCGCTCTCATGTCCCTAAACCTTCCCCTAGCGCGAGGACGAGTGGCGTCATGGTCCGCTGGCGGGCCACAGGCTCACTCATTCCCCGCGGCGTTACACTTACCCAGCCGCGCTCCTGCTTCCCCGCAGTCTTCTGCCGACGGGCGCGCGCATCCCCGCTCCTTAGGGGGCTCGCGCGCCAGCTCTCTTGAATTTAAAGGGCCAATGCACCGGTAATTGGTTGATTACCGGGCGCTGACCCTATATATTGGTAACGCCTCCAGCACGTCCCCGATGGATCTTTAGTGCCTGTTGCCTACAGAGAAAGCGTTTATCTGAGTCTTGTCCTGATTTCCGTGTACTGAACCTTCTCGTTTACGTCCCACGACCACGAACCTTTGCCCCCTGTCCTGACCTTACCGCCTGTCCCCGACTACGAGCTTGTCTTACGATTTTATACTATGCTATACCTTGGCTGCCAACGCAAGCAAGTCACATCAGGGGTAGCGACCTGGTAGACTCCCGCCGCAGCAAGTCCATCCCGCTTTGCGGCGGGCTCTGGTGAAAACCGGGACCTACTTAGACTCTGCTCCCTGGCGAGGCTTATACCACCGCTTGCGGAGGTCCAGAGGATCCACTACCACCGTTACACGACCATTATCTCCCACACTCTTGCCTCTCCAGTCACTCCTCTCTAAATTCCAGATTGACTCCTAGACGGTTCAACATCCTGCTTCACAACTGTTTTCTTTCTTTACCCTGCAGTGTGAAGCTCTATCCTGTGTTGACATAATGCGGGTGCAACAGTCCATACTCCCAATGATAGGCTCCTATTTGCCTGCGGAACCTTGGATCATGCCACTGGCCATCTACACATACTATTTTCTAACATGCCCCCCAAAAACTTAGTGCTTAAATCCATTGTGGCTATGAATTCTAAATCTTTCTTATTATTGTGCAGGAAAATGGACTGAGTTCTTTGACAATAACCCTCTTATAGCTCCTACTGAAGTTTTGTGAAACACATTTAAGGCCTATGCCCAGTGTCATGTCATTGCCAACTAAAGACCTGAAAAAAGAGTTAGCACACAAGGAACCGCAACTGGCTAAGGAGGCCAGGGAGGCTGAGTTGGCATATATTAATGATCTCTCTAATACAAATAAGGGGGAGCGGTTTTGCCGAGAGCAACTTTATCAGTCACTATTTCTAAAGCCCAGAAAAAAGCTTTATTTTCTTGTCAGTCATAGTATGAGCATGGAGAAAAATGTGTTCGCTTACTGACCTGCATACACAATTTCAGACCTCTTAATGAGACTTGTACGCTAAGCACACTACTGACTTCATATCTTGCAGGGCTCCCGCTTCCCTTTCTTGCTGACACCGACCGAGGTTACCTTGATGGACCAAATTCTGGACTCCATTTCCTCCTTTCAGTTGACTAAATCATGATGGGCTTCACATGACATATTCCCATTTTACCAGGAATACTCTGAGGTCCTGGTCCCCAAGTTGGTGGAAGTGTTTCCGTGTGTGAAGCCAACATTGTGGTGATACCCATGTCTATGTTATATAAATTCTATCACACCATCTCTCTCCTCAAGAAGGATGGTAAAATTTTTCCCAAGCTTCTAGCTCAGAGATTGCACTCAGCAATACTAAAGCCCATACATCTGGATCAGTCAGGCTTCATGCCCAGAAAGTCCATGGCATTAAATCTGAGGAGACTTTTTAATAATATAGTAAGTAAATCATTTGGAAATTGTCTCTAGAGTTGTGGTATCATTAGGCTCAGCAAAGAAATACAACTCCATTGATAGCGACCACCTTTTTGTGACCCTTGCCTAGGTTGGGTTTGGCTCTACTCTGTCTGTTATAATCTGCTCCGACATCGCAGATAGCAACCAATGGTTGGACATGTGATCCATTTGCACTTGATAAGAATGTCCCTTGTCCCCTCTCCTCTTTGCTCTGGTGGTGGAGCCAATGGCCACATGAATAAAGTTACATCCTGATTTTAATGGTCAGAAAATCGGCCGATATGCTGATGACAGGTTTCTTTATCTCTTCGATCCACATGAATCCCTCCCACTGGCTTTGGAGATGATTAATGACTTCTATGGCCATATGATCAATTGGTCAGAGTCCCATATCCTCCCACTACATTTCTCTCTTCCCATAAATTGAGCAATGTCTATTCCCCTAGTCTGGTCTAATTCAACAAAATATCTTGGGGTGATGGTGTCCTTTTCAGTGTCAGGATATGAGCGGCTGAATATTACCCCCTTCTCTCCTTTTTGCAACAAAAGATCGTTGTATGGTGAAAGGTCCATCTGTAGATAGCAGCAAATATCAGTCTGGTCAGGATGTCCTGTTTTCCTAAAGTTCTATATATTATTCAGCGCTCCCCTTGTTTATCTACTTCTCGTTTAGATTGCATCCAGAGCAGTTTAGTGGCTTTTATCGGTGATCCTCAATGTCCTATGGTGGCAGCCAGGTTTCTAATGGTGCCATAGGATAAGGGCTACGTTGCTTTCCCGAATGTTCATTTATATTACCTAGTCAATCCGTTATCTCTTTACTTTGGGGAACTGATGATTTATTATGAACTCAGTCATTAATCATCTCACCTTCTGGACGAGGCTACCCCCATCCCCTGTATCTACTGTTCTGTGGCACTGAGGTTCTGACTAGTAACCTACAGCACTGCCCCATCCTGAGGCAGATGCTGGTTGTCTGGAACCAGGCTTGACGTCTATTCCAGGACCGGACTGGGAATAAAAATCAGCCCTGGCAATAAGCCCCCAGCAGCCCACATACAATATCCACTTACAAAATGTCCCTTGTTCTCGCACCTCGTCACTTTCTAAAATAAACTACACTATAAAGCTGCTTTCACACGGAGAGTTTTTTGGTGCATTTTGTGTAGAAAGGCAGAGCAGTTAATGCTGTACATTTCTGCACAAAAAAAATGCATCAAAAAAATGCACCAAAACCGCTCCATGTGAAAGCAGCCTACACACAAGCAAGAAAGAAACAGTGCAGAGAAACCCCTCGTCACAGAGTCAGGTGTGCACTTGCTTTACAATCAGGGACAAGCCCACACTGACACTACATAAGCACCAGCATAACCTACAACCAATCACATCACCAGCTCAGGTCACCATCACATGAACACAGCACTGACTCAACATAGAAGTAAACTTACCCCTGACAGCAGGGACTCGTAGGAGACGTCATCTCTGATCGGAGTTGTTCTCTTCTCCTTTTCTTCTTCTGGCCAAAACCTCCATGATGTCTTCTCTGATGAGTCGTTCCTTTCCATTTCTTTCTCTGTCCGGTACAGCATGCAGTGTCTTCTTATCCCAGTCACCACTCGTCCCTGTAGAATTTACCACAAATACATCTTAGACTCCTCTCTTTTCCAGCACTTTCCTAACAATTCCCCAAGCAGCGTATGTTAGACCCTAAAAATTAGAAATAAAAAATTGTCAGATAAGTGGCATGTAAATAGGTAGACCCCCATTAGGCAGGCAGGGCCAGTATCCAGGCAGGCAGGGACAGTACACAGGCAGACAAGGAAAGTATACAGGCAGGCAGGGCCACTTATAGGCAGCAAGGGCCAGTATATAGGTAAGCAGGGGCGGTATATGGGCAGGCAGGACCACTTATAGGCAGCAAGGGCCACTTATAGGCAGCCAGGGCCGGTCTACATGCAGGCAGGGGCAGTATATAGGCAGCCAGGGCAGTGTATAGGTAGCCAGGGCTATTATAGGCAGCCAGGGCAGGGTATAGGTAGCCAGGGCTATTATAGGTAGCCAGGGCAGTATATAGGCAGCCAGGGCAGTATATAGGCAGCCAAGGCAGTATATAGGCAGCCAGGGCAGTATATAGGCAGCCACTGCAGTATATAGGCAGCCAGGGCAGGGTATAGGTAGCCACGGCAGTATATAGGCAGCCAGGGGCAGTTAGAGGCAGCCAGGGGCAGATATAGGCAGCCAAGGCAGTATATAGGCAGCCAGGGCAGTATATAGGCAGCCAAGGGCAGGGTATAGGTAGCCACGGCAGTATATAGGCAGCCAGGGCAGGGTATAAGTAGCCAGGGCAGTATATAGGCAGCCAGGGGCAGGGTATAGGCAGCCAGGGGCAGGGTATAGGCAGCCAGGGCATGGTATAGGTAGCCAGGGCAGGGTATAGGCAGCCAGGGCAGGGTATAGGCAGCCAGGGCAGTATATAGGGCAGGGTATAGGTAGCCAGGGCAGGGTATAGGTAGCCAGGGCAGTATAGGTAGCCAGGGCAGGGTATAAGTAGCCAGGGCAGTATATAGAGCAGGATATAGGTATCCAGGGCAGGGTATAGGCAGCCAGGGTATAGGCAGCCAGGGGCAGTATATAGGGCAGGATATAGGTATAGGCAGCCAGGGGCAGAATATAGGTATAGGCAGCCAGGGGCAGTATATAGGGCAGGACATAGGTATAGGCAGCCAGGGGCAGTATATAGGGCAGGATATAGGTATAGGCAGCCAGGGGCAGTATATAGGGCAGGATATAGGTATAGGCAGCCAGGGGCAGTATATAGGGCACGGTATAGGCAGTCAGGGTATAGATAGCCAGGGGCAGTATATAGGGCACGGTATAGGCAGCCAGGGTATAGATAGCCAGGGGCAGTATATAGGGCACGGTATAGGCAGCCAGGGTATAGATAGCCAGGGGCAGTATATAGGGCACGGTATAGGCAGCCAGGGACAGTAATTAGGTTAGAAAAAAATAAAAAAAAGTAATGCTCACCCGCTGTCCCCTCCTCTTCTCCTGTTCCGGAGCGGCCGCTGGCTTCCTGGTACAGGCCGCGGAGTGGGCGCGCGATGACGTCATCACATCGCGCGCCTGCCCTGCGGCCTCTTGGGAGCTGAACAGACGGGATCAATAGATCCAGATGTTCAGCCTCGGCTGTGCCTGCACCGCGCGGTGCAGGCGGCGGCCGTGATGGCTGCATGGCTGGGTCAGTGACGGCCATGCAGCCGTGCAGCGAGGGGGGCCTGCCGGCCCCCTGGCACGGGGGTCCGGTCGCATATGCGACCATTGCAGCCCCTGTGCGTGCGCCGGCACTCGGTGCCGCCGGGGGGGGGAAACACCGGCCCCCTCGGCGGGCGCTCCGTGCCGGCCCTGCGGCCCGGACCCCACGGCCCGCCGGGGCAAATGCCCGGTTTGCCCTACGGTCAGTCCAGGCCCGGTCTCCTTCTATTTCTGAGGAAATTTGATGCCCATACTACATTATGAAAATGTTGACGACTCCTAGAATTCAACCTGTCCCTATTGCAACTGTTTACTTACTTAAGAGTGAAGCATGCCTTCCTCCCCTAAGGTGGCCTGGGTGTCGTTCCTCTTCAGCAGTTTCTAGTCTCGGAACTCTTTTTACCCACTTTAGCTATATTATATGCTATGTTGTCTACTGGTAACTGAGAACTCAAATTGATAGAACTTCGCAATAAATTGGATGCTGATCTAGGTAACCGCTTCTCCCTACAAGATCTCATCCAGTTATAACAAGACTAATGCAATTCTTCATTCTATATACAGTAGAGTGTATTATTCCAGGGGCCAACTTAGTAAATTTAAACCAGGGTATCAAAATGAGTGCCCGAAATGTGGATAATACCTCCGGATCATTTTTTATCTTTTATGGTCCTGCCTAAACGTTGTAAGCTTCTGTAAAAAGATTGTCAAATTCCTGGATGATAAAATGGGTTCTCTGGTGCCCTTGTGTCAGAAGGCCCACTCATGTCCATAGCGCCCCTGCCTTCGAGTATGTGCCCTTGGGATGTATAGAGGCCATGCCTAGAGCGATTTGTACCAGAACTCAAAACAGCAGTTGTGATTTATGTTTTGTATTATTGCTATATTTTCTTCTTTTCTGCACACAACGGTTGTATCACTATGTTCTTCATATAACATGGCTTCATACATTTATGGATATATTGGTCAAATGTAATAATACTCATTTATTTTTTTATGCTCTGTTATGTGAACAATTTCTTCTCTACTTGTATATGTACTTGTATTTGAATATGTGAATGCAGTATAATCTACTCTAATACTCGGACACCAAGCTTATCCTGCGTTGTCTTACAATAAATTTTATTTACGGATAAAGTAAAAGTGACTAGAACACTATCCCAGAAGCCACTATTGGATTGTATGAGTGCGAATAGGTTGGACACCGGCAATAAACATTCATATGTGGAACTTTAAAGGTGACCTGACAGGTGGTTAATGCTACCCTATCTGAGAGCAGGGTATGATAAAGGGAGAGCAGCTGAGCTATGTGATAGGTAGGTTTATATGATTTGGAGCAGGATTTCTGAGTTAAAAGGAGAAAAAATTGTGACTGGACTCCTTAAGACACAACAGGAGTCCTGTTTACCTCGGCCAGATACAGTGATTGACAGTTTTCCCTGTATCAGTGTGTATAAACAGCTAACTGCGAATCACAGTATGTGGGGTGGAGTTGCAGTGCTTTGTTTCATTTTCACTGATTTTTTTTTCAGTTTTTTTACTCAGAAATTCAGGATCAAATCATATAACCCTATAAATCACAGAGCTCAGCTCCGCTTCCTCTATCACATCCTGCTCTTTGTCAGGCTGTGGGTGGTTCTATGCCAGTGATTAGCATATTATGTTTCTATGTACCTAGCAGAGACATTACAAAGATCAGTGCAGGAGAGGTAATATCCAGTTAACAGAGGGGCGTAACTACCAGGGTAGCAGCTGCTGGTGCCTCTGCTACCCCAGTGCATCATGCCTCTGAACGTCCAGACCCTCTGTCCCAAGTGTTCAGAGGCAGGGCTGCCCAGTCTTAGCAGAACGGAGCGCCTATGGTGCTCTGCTAACCTGCCTGACAAGCTTAATGTCGTAGGCCTCGAGCCTACCAGGTGGCGGCCCACATGAGCGCACCACCCATGCCGAGCACAGACACTGGCCAGGAGCTTGTGGTATCTGGGGATTGAGAGAGATAGGTAAGTTCTGTCTTATTTTTACTCTAATGGAGCCTAAACCCTGCCTGCCTACGTAGGAAACTATAGCCTACACTAAATCCTGCCGGCCTATTTAGGACCTTATAGCCTACACTAAACCCTGCCTGCCTATATGGAGCCCTAGATTCTGGTTGCCTACCTATATGGGGCCCTATAGCCTACCCTAAACTCTACTGCCTACTGGGCCATAACCTCCTAATCCTACTGTTTCCTAATGGGCTCTATAGCCTGCCTACCTATATGGGGACCACCAATTTGATTATTATCTCAGTCACCTAGTAGATTGTGTGAACATAGATGGCTATTTTGTCTTTTTTGGTCGCTGATGAACCCCTTTAATTGTGTGGGGATAAACCTGTTGGACAGATTTTGAGATTGGGACATTTATATATCCATCTGTAAATATTTATTATGGTCTTTGAGAATATATTGTGGTGTCTAGAGCAGTATATCTACACCTAGATTAGATGACTATGTGCCAGTAATTACCCTATTCATCTTTATTAGAATAGGGAATTTATAGAACATTTTCATCCAGTACTAGGTTGCTGTTGGGGGTCGCCCTTATAGAGGCGGGTTCTCCATATGTATTTAGGTAGAGCCAGATAGTTCTTGGTAGAGTTTTAATAGGGCATCTATATGGCTTTTTGTATTTATATGTATTTGGTAGGATTTTATTATTATTAGATTAAAGGTTAAGTTTTAGGATATGGTTAGTGCACGTAACTCCTTGTATGTGGTTACTGACCTATAGTCTACCCTCAACACTGCCTGCCTACCTACATGTGCCTCCTATAGCCTACCTAAACCCTGCCTACCTATATGGATCCCATATAGCCTACTTAAAGCCCGTTTGCCTTTCTGGGGCCCCATTACTTATTTACCTACATATGTGGACCCCACCTATAGCCTTTCTACCTATGTGGGCCCTCCTGTCTTCTTAGCGCCCTGGGGACTATCTACAGCCTACCTGTGGCCTTGCTACTGCCTACCTAAAGCTTACCTACCTACCTGGGGGCTGCCTACATAACTGAGGCCTAGCTACTGTGTACATAGGTCCAATCTACTTACCTACCTTTAGCCTACCTACCCAAATGGGATCTATCTACCTACTCGTGGCCCAACTACATCCTACTTAACTAGGACCAATCTACCTACCTACCTACATGTGGCCTACCTACCTGAGGCCTATGTACTGCCTACCTTTGGCCTACCAACCTATCTAATATGGGTCTACCTACCTGGTAATATGATTCTGAAGGATACAGGCCATAGCTGTAACAAAATCTCCAGGGGGTCAGTCTTCTGTTTCTCCCCTCTATGAGGCTGTGCCTTTAAGCTATGGCCTGTACCCACTCTCCCAGCCCTGGGAAATTTGTACAGAGGTATGGGACAGTGAGGGAGGTCGGTGAAAAGTGAGATTTTAAGATATTTGGGTCCAAATCTGCAAGGACGAGTGGTGGCCGGAAGTCATCATGGTGGTCTGGACCGGATGGAGAAGAAAAGGGAAAGTGAATGACTTGTCAGAAAAACATCACCTAATGCTAATACATTACTAAGTGTAAAAAAAAAAAAGCTGTAAAACAGTTATCCTTTCATAGGATTATAAAAAAAAAGTAAAAAAAAATAAATACCCTACACATCTTAGGTATCCACATGACTGTAATAACCTGCAGAATTAATCTAACATGTTATTAAGTTTGAAATGTGAATGGGGTAGAAAATTATTTTAAAAAACTGAAAAAAATTTAAAAATATTCTGCAATAATTTATAAGTGAATTTAAACTATTACACCAGAAAGTACAACTTCTCCCCCATAAAACAAGGCCTCACACAACAGTGTCATTGAAAAAATAAATGCAAGGAAACAAAAACTAAAAAAAAATGTGCTGGTCATTAAGTACTTTTCAGGCGTTTGACTTAAAGGGGTTCTCCAGGAAGAGAAGAAAATAAAATACATGAAGAATTTGTGATGATAATAAAATTACTAGATACCTTTATTTAGCCAAGTCTGCTCGTTTTGTCAAGGGGATATTTAGTGTGACGGACAAGATGGCCGCCGAGCTCCTTTCTGCCTCAGAAACCCGTCCTCCGTCCC
This sequence comes from Phyllomedusa bahiana, assembly GCA_025379985.1. NCBI lineage: Eukaryota > Metazoa > Chordata > Amphibia > Anura > Hylidae > Phyllomedusa > Phyllomedusa bahiana. The sequence continues at coordinate 84,787 of JAODAL010008112.1, forward strand.
AGAGTAAACAGGCAGAGGACGGGCTTTTAACTTCCGGGGGTGCATGACAGCTGGAGAAACAGCTCAGCCAATTCTTATCTAAAAACTGCTCCGAGTGTGACTCATCCTTTTGCTAAGGAAGATGCGGCTGAATGGTAATTAGCTGACAGTGCTTGCCAACAGAATCTCTTCTGAGGAAGACTGTTCTGTATAATATACATATAGTTGTATAATATACACTATATGAAATAGTGCACCCAGCTTCCAATATAAAACCACCAACAAATCTTTCTTTCTATACTATTCCTATATCTTATCTTTCTACCCTTATAACCTATACTTCCATCTATCTTTTATATCTTTCTATAAAAAATCTATGCTATCTATCCATACCTATCTTCTATCTTATACTATCCATATATCTTCTATATATCTTTCTTTCTAGCTATATCTATCTTTTGATCTATAATTACCTATATCTATCCATCTTTCTATTTATCTATATTTAGCTCTATCTATTTATCTTTCTATCTTTCCACCTATGTATTTAGCTATATATCTATTTAGCTATCAATTTGTCTATATCTATCTTTCTATGTCTATATCTTTCTATCTCTATCTATATCTATCTTTCTAACTACCTATCTCTATTTATCTTTTTATCCATATCTATCTATATCTATCTTTCGATCTATATCTACCTATATCTATCCATCCATCCATATCTATTTTTCTATCTATATATCTATCCATTTGTCTATATCTTTCTATCCATAGCTTTCTATCTGTATCTCTCTATCTATCGCTCTCTCTATCTATCGCTATTATATCTAAGTGTTTCTAGTGTAATATGGGTTTACACTTAGGCCCCGTTCACACGGCTTTTTGCCGACGGATTGGCGCCGTACTGCGCGGCCGATTTGGCTTCAATAGGGCCCGGCCAATTCCGTCGGAGTCATTTACGGTTTATCACTGCTCTCATTGAGAACAGTGGAAACCGTCGCTCCTCCCGCTCCGGCAATCCGTCGGGCGGGGAGAAAGTGACATGCACTTATTTACGGCGCGGACGCGCCGTAAACAATGCATTGTCTTTTGGGGCCGGGAGCGGCGCCCCCACGCTCCGGCCCCGCCCCCGCCCCCCTTTTTCACGGGGATTTGTGCGCTCAAAACGGCGCACAAATCCGCCGTGAATAAACCTGTGAACAGGCCTTAGGGTAGTTCACACGGCCTGACAAAACACCATCGGATTTTTGACCGGTATTTTGTCATCTTTTTAAATGTAAAGGGGGACGGTTTGTGGCCGTGGTTTGCGGATTCAGCCATCTCCCTTTACATTGAAAAGTTCACGATCTGCTAAAACGAGTTTTAAACGAAAGGATTTACTGTCAGAAATTCCGAGCTGTGTGGACTGCAGCTCGGATTTTCTATTAACATCTATCCGGATGGTTGACAGTCGATTTACAGATGATTTTCCAATATGAAAACCGTCTGAAAATCCAACTGAAAACCAGTGTCATGGGGACGGACCCTAAGTGTATGTTCACATGGTGTAAATTCGGTGCGCTCTAATACGTGCGAGATGCGTGCCGAAATTACTGTAATCCATAGTTCTCAGAGAGCTATGGATTACGCCTCTTCTCCCTGCTCGTACAATATGATCATATTGCATGTGCGGGGGAAATAAGAGACATGTCACTTATTCGTGGCGCATACGTGCTTAGCACGAGCTCCTGACAGACACGATGTACTGCAGCACGTACTGTAGGCGCCGCAATACATCGTGTGAACAGCCACACAGCCTTAGGGGGACATGTATGAAAACTGTCTAGGTGTTAGACTGTCTTTCTTCTCCATAGCAACCAATCAGTGCTCATCTTTCATTTTTCCAGAGCATTATATGAAATGAAAAGGGAGCTCTGATTGGTTGCTATGGGCAACAAAGACAGTCGGTATGTTCACACGGTGTGTTCTGTCCGTGTTTGGATCCATCTAGCAATGGTCAGTGTGATTTTACATTGCTTGCCATGAAACCCACCCGCATTGGCATTCACACGAGTGATCTCCGATGGTGTCTCTTTCGGACCCCGTTCTAAGGGTATGTTCACATGATGTATTGCGGCGCGTACAGTACATCGTGTCTTGCGGGAGCTCAGCCCCATTGACACGCATTACTCGCGGCGCGTAATCACCGCAAGTAATTGACATTTTATTTATCTCCCTGCTCGTACAATGCAAGCGGGGAGAGGAGGCGTAATCCATAGTTCTCTATGAGAACTATGAATTACCGTAATTGCTGCGCATGTCTCGCCCGTATTAAAGCGCAAATACGCGGCAAAATGCGCACCGCAATTACACCGTGTGAACATAGCCCAAGAATTGACATGTCTCTGTGTGAGAGCTATGATTACCGTAATTACAGGACGGATTTTGGGGCCATTTCCCAGTGAAATTTTACGCCCCGAAATGCAGTCTAAAAGACACCGTGTCAACAGAGCCTTACTGACATTTAACGTATGAGTGTGCCATAATAAAAAATAAAAAAGTTCCACATAATTGGTATCACCACGTCTGTAAAATGATGATCTATTAAAATATAACATTTATCCCGTACGCTGAACACCATAGAAAAAAAAATCCTAATGCCAAAATTGCAGTAGTTTGGTCATGTCCCATAAAATTGGAATAAAAGTGATCAAAAAGTTTGCACCTATCTCAAAATAGTACCAATAAACAGTAACACTGCAAAAAAAGAGCCCCCACTTCCCGTTTCCCTAGTGGAGTTTCAGAAAACTTTCTGGTCGCAGAAAATGCACAGATTCAAATACAAATGTTTGAATTTTAAGGAAACCCTACATATTTGGTATCGCCAGAATCGTATCAAGCTACGATTACAGAAACCTCTTTTAACCCCAAAGAGTGGAGGACATAAAAAACAAAAACTCCGCAAAAAGGCTAATACCAAAAAACAGCACACACCCAAAACATAATAATAGGTGAAAAGCACCTTTTAATATAGTGTTTTTAGTGGCCCGCTCCCGTCATCTCTCATTTTTCGGCCATATGTCTCTTGAAATAAATTTTACACGGATGCATTTTATGGCGGGACATGCCACACCGACAGGACATAGACAAATAAGGAAAAAAAGGCCCATGTTTGTTTGGATTCCCCCAGGGTTTCCCCCTGTGGTGTATGTGGGAACACATTCTTAGGGAAAAGATGTGTTTGGGGCCGAACTGTGTATAGGTCACCGCAAAAAACCCTTTTTCTATATCATGATAAAAAAAATTCTATTTTTAAGGGGAGGAAAATATGTTACATAACTCTGTATGTGTGATGACGGCCCACAAAAGCATATTTTGGGGTAACCCAGGATGGAGCAGCACTGATGCTGTGAAAGAGGGGGCGGAGCTTCAGCCCCGCTGGGGGGAACGGTTTTGGGGGAAATGTAGTTTTCGAGTGTTTTTGCCTCAACTGTAGCCCGCCCACTCGCCCATGAGGGGAAAGCGCCAACAAAACGAAAAATAATATAACAGCGTCGAAGTAGTTTTAAATACTTATATTGGTGAATTTTTACTATTTATCCTTAGATTTTTCCATTGGGGTTTCCTTTAAGGGGTTAAAATGCAGATGTAGAGAATCATGGCCAGAAACTTCAAATGCAAAGGCAGAGACTCATGGCCAGACACTTCAAAGGCAAAGGCAGAGACTCATGGCCAGACACTTAAAAATGTAGAGTGAGGAACTCATTGCCGGACACTATAAAATGTAGAGATAGAATGCGCCTGACCTGGAAAACCCGGGAGAGTCCCTTTCCAAAAACTTTGCCAACTCCCAGTAAGAGCCATCCAGGATCATCTGAAACAGCCCTACTAAAGCTAAACAGATGTCAACCACTTACTGAGACTGATACAACATAATCGAATGGTACCTACTCCTCAAAGCCCAATAAACCTTAGTAACATATCCTCCCAGAAAACTTAATTTACTTGCCCTGAGGTCATAAAACATTCGCTCTTTTCCCGCTCACATAGAGGCAAAAACACAGACTATTAGCACCCAAAAAGTAAAAAATATTATAATAGGCCTCAAAATTTTAAATCCATATCAGCCACGCCCATTTTTGGTTGCAAAAACCCTAACATTCGCCAAATGTTTAATTCGTACCCTTTGGGAATGGAAAGAAGTGGCGCTGCGGATCCGTGCGTCAAGGCGGGAAGGCCGCATAGCCAAGACCTTTCCCTGATTTTTTCCTTTTCTCTCTCTTTAAAACCCTACTATTGGGGCTTAATTTTAGGGGTTTTTGCTGCCGGTTTTCCCCGCTCACTGGAGCAGTGGATCCCCAGCTTCCCCAAAGGGGATCAAAACCCATTATTGATTAAATGGTAGATTTTCAACCAGGCCCCCTTTAACAACAAAAAAGGGGTCCTTCCGCTCTTGGAGGGGGGATATCCAAAAACCATTGCGGTGTAAAACCCTTTTCCTCGGATTTTTTTTAAAACTGTGATCCCGTCCCGCCTTTCCTGGGTTTACGCGTCCCATCTGAGCCTTCAATCTGTTGTAAGTTTCCAAGTCAGTCATCCCGATCAGCGTTGCTTATGGTCCATACTTGTTTCTCTTTCTCTCCTTGGGGTAAAAGAAAGACTGACCCCCCGACCCTTTTTGTCATGGGGGAGTACCCCCGGGTTTAGAACATGCCCAGGCTGCATCATACACCTACTTCCGTAATATCAAGCAGGCTTCATATCACTTGCTTCGACTACATAACTGTCTCCACCAATGTTGGACATAATGTTACCCTGTCTCCCATATATTATTCCCCTGTGAGACCAACACTGCAGTCAGCGCTCCTTAGATCCCCCTTTCACAGTCCATTTAGTGAGACAGTCTTTTTTTAATTCCTCCTGGCCGTCATTTTAAGAGAGACTTCCGCCACATTAATTCTCCTCCATACCCGAGTCTTTGGCATCTCGTTAGCCACAAGCCAATGAATCTTACCACTTCAAATTTACACACTAATAATTTTACTAGCTATCCTTTGTGTAACTTTTTATCTACACTTATGTGACATACAACATTTCATATGGGAGTCTTCATTAACTAACTTATGGGATTAACCCCCTAATGTGTCCGGGACCCTAACACAGCGAAATCCAAACATGTTGCAGAGGTGGCAACGCCACCTCCTACACATTCATAATGGCAACCGAAGAAAGAAGAACCCATATTATATATATAAAAAACTTTATTAATCATACAAAATGCCATAACAATACACCAAAAATTGTATAAAAACACCACCACCCAGCTAAAACCAAAATATAAAAAATATATATACACAAGCACAGAGGTCTAGGGTCACAGTAACAATGTATATTGCATTATTATGAACAAACCAACTCCTAGGCAATCAATCAAAAATACAATGCAAATACTACCCTGGCTACATGATACCATACCGTGGAGAGGTTGTCCATGAAAATTTGATGTTAAGACTGTGACAACTAGACCTCCGTGGGCAATAATAATGCAATATACATTGTTACTGTGACCCTAGACCTCTGTGGTTGTGTATATATATTTTTTTGTTTTTGGTTTTAGCTGGGTGGTGGTGTTTTTATACAATTTTTGGTGTATTGTTATGGCATTTTGTATGATTAATAAAGTTTTTTGATATATATTATATGGGTTCCTTTTTCTTCGGTTGCTATTATTGGTTTAGTGGGTAGCCCTATTTTCTGGTTATTGGTTCTCTTTTTTGCATGTTATCCTGGGTATATATATTTTTGTAGGTTAGTTACACATTCATAATGGCAAAATCCAAAATATCCAAATGGAAAGGAAAACCCCTCTGTCTGACTTTTTTTCTGAGGTAGAACGCACGGAGCCTAAAAGAACATACTGAGCCCTAAAGGAGTTGTCTCCCTACAGAGTTTCATAGGACGCATGAATTAAATACTCTGTCACTTCCTGGTTCAGACTGACTGAAATTTGCATAAGCTCCATGCTGTATCCAGCCCTGTGCTTTCAGTTGCTAATTAGATCAGATTAGCTCAGAAGCTTCTGAAACTACTAAACAGGACTTTTTATCTGATCCCTCAAACAAAAGCCCTAATTACAGTGCTGTTTACTTGAGATAAATCAAGCTTTTTACTGCCCAGCAGCACAGAGGCTGTGGTGACCTGTGTGATGACTTCACTCACTGCTATCACATAGAACAAACAGCAGGGGGGAGAATTGTTTACAGGTCAGTTACTGAGGGAACTGAAATAGCCAGGGAGGTCATAAATTCACTTGTATCTCCTTAAGGAAAACAGATGAACAAAGCAATATATTTGGAAAAGGTCTTTATTTTGTGTTCCCTACAATTTGAAAGCTATTCTTTGTAGCGAGACAACCCCTTTAAGGTGCGTCAACTCCTCCTTCTCAACATCCCCCTTTCCCTGAAGTCTCCTCCATCAACAATCTTCTATCATTCACTACCATTCAACTCCATTCTAACCCTAAATTCCAACCGCTGTTAAAGAAACAACTCAAGAAATATTTTTCCCTAGGCATCTATAGCAAATGACTAAACCGTATGGAATGCTCAAAAACAAGGCAATGGATAGGGCAAGCCAAAGCCCCGACTCCAAAATTTTCCAAACCTCCGACTCCTGACTCCCTCATACATGGCGCATATTTAAGTGATAACCTTACTGTAGTAAAGTGGTAACATCAGGCTGTTTATCACCTTATGATACAATAATCAAGCTATTTAGGTAGAATAGACAGTGACAAGCATCAGTGTAACAATGTTTTGATCTTTTGAACATTTGTGGGTAGTAGAAAAATATTTGTTTTTGTATCCATGTCCAGTATGCTCCAACATTGGAAATGTGTAGAAGAGGCCTGGGACCAGATTTTGGTCATAACATGCTTGAATCTGATCCAGAGCCCAGAACGATTCAGGCTGTATTGAAAACCAAAAGGAGGATTTCCCAAATACTAACAAAATAATAAAAATTAACATTTTGATTTTTAGGAGCAAAACAGTAACAATGCAGTTACAGGAAAGACTCTGCAGAACTAAGCAGATGCTATATACTTGCAAGGCAAATTTATGTATAAGCTCGGTAAGATGATTGTATATAAAATTACAGTAGCCTCATGTACAAAGCTGTAGTGGATGGAGATATATGGAGCCTGAAAGTCACAAATTCAAAACAATGTTACCATTTTGCTTGTCAGTGTAAAATATACTTTTTGGATATGACTTTAGAACACAAAAAAAATGTAAATATGCAAAACACTGCAGGAACATTTGTGGAGTCTCTGAATTTGTTCTGAGAAATAGTATTGGCTCCATCAGATCCTGCATACATGACCTCACATCTGATCTCATGATTTCCAGGCTAGAGAACGGCCTCTCTACACTAACTTGGGTTGGGGGCAAAGCGGTGACCACAGGGGCAACATCTCTAACAATGTCAGGGTATAAGGGAATTGCCTCAGCCACAGTCAGTATTGATGAATGGTTAAACTCTTCTACTTCTTTGAAAGCAGGTGAAAAATTTTGCTGAAACCTGTTTGCCATGAGAGCAGGATCTTTTCCCCCTGGGGTAGCGCTTTGCCTGCTCCATGTCATCACTTACACTCCTCATGTGATGAGGCTAAAGATATGGGAGCAGTAGCACTGGCTGGACCCAATTCCTCTTGCTCTTTGCATCGAACTAACTGGACCAACTTATTATATATTATGGGAGTCGGTCCCTTATATGACAACTCCGACTCCTGCAAAATAGCCACCGACTCAGACTCCACAGCCCTGCTCATAAAGCCTTCATGTGTGGAGTCTTTATCCAACTTTCTTTAAAACTTCTGTTACATAACATTGATAGAAAATTTTTGGCAAAATTTATAGAAAATACTCTACTCAAAAGTATTACCCTCATTGATGTAACCTGACCAGGTTAGTTTTATGTGTGGTACACAGACCTCTGATGATACCAGACAAATGATTAATATCCACAAACTGGGAACATTAGCATTCACTGAAGTCGATAACTCTCTGCCTGCACTTCTCACTATTCTGGAAAACTTTGGTCAAGCATCATACTCTAAAGTTAATCATCCCAATCGGTGATCCTGGACTTCGATCTGCTGACAGTCACTGAATCCAGTCTTTGGGCTAATCTTCCCATCCAATGGTCCAAATCGACAATCCAATATCTAGGCATACAATTTACCAGAAATTGAAGAGTCATGGCTAGGTCCCATTATACTATATAAAATGCACATATCCCAAATCTTTGATTTGCACACTCTTCTAATCCCAGTCCCTAATCCAACCTTCAGGCTCTTCCAGTTTCAATTAAATAAGTTTATTTGGCAAACAAAAAGCCTAGACTCTCAAAATCCTTAATAATTAGTGTTAATTTACTGATAATCTAATGATAACCTACTTAGGTGGATTAGTCCTCCCCAGTCTACAACTTTACCACTTGACTCCGTGATTCTTGACCAAGCCAAGCATTGGTGGAACTGGGCTCCGGTAAAAACTTGGGCTTCCATGGAAACTCAGTTGATGGGGTCATGCTTAGAATGTAATCCACCTATCATGGATTTTACTCTTCATTGTTGGCACAGATTGGATCCCAGCAACTATCACCAAATTCGCTCATCAAGTCTACCCATAATACTATTGGCCTGAAGTTGCATATTCTGAACATCCCAATCAATGCTTGGGAATCCAAAGGTGCTATATTTCTTTCGGACAGGTGGTGTTATCTCTCCAGCTCTTCTCAGAGCTTAAGAAGTCCTTCCATCTTTCAGATCCAGATAACTTCATTTATCATTAAATTTAACACTTCCTTCTGGGAAACAAAAAACTATTTCTTTTTCTAAAATCCGCTCTCCAATTCATAAAACATCCAAATATTTGCAAACAAAAAAAGAAAACTTCCTAGAATGTTCTTTTTTTTTTTAAAACTGTAAATTTTTATTGAAAATTTTTCAAATACAAAAATAGGCTGTATAGACTCAAGAAAACTGTTCAAAGAGATATAGTACAAGCATATCAACAAAAAACAATGTACAGTATTGTACTAACATAACTCAGCCATAATATATAGGACAAAAAGTCAACTTCACTAGGCATTAATCCGGTCTTCACTGCCCAGTGAGAAAAGACCAACCTACGGCTAAATGGATAAGTAAGCCTGTTGGACAGAAAGACAAACTGACAAGACCAGGGGGAAGGACAATGAACACGACACAAGGGAAGAAATGCTTTTGGCACTAGATTTGCAATCCATTTATACCTAATTAGAAATCTACAAGTCATGAAGAATACAATAGATATCCCATGGTTTCCAAATAAGATCAAAGGAGTCTAATTGGTTTATGTACAGGCAGTGATGTATTTAAATTGTCTAACTTCCTGCAGACGAAGACATACATCATACTTAGTGGGAATAGAGTTCTGTCTCCAAAATTTAGCAATGAGACACTTAGTTGCTGTCACTACATAAAGGAAAAGTCTACCCATCCTAGACCTAATGGAGAAAAAGGGTATTGAGGGGGAAAAAGGGTTTGTGGGTAAGAGGAACCCTACCTGTTCTCCAAGGGCTGAATTCAAGCCTTTCCCTAAACCCCAAAAACATGTGGTAAATTCGCTCCAGGATCCCCACATCTCCAGCAACAGTCCGGGATGCTAGGCTTAAGTCTATGTAGAAGAGCAGGTGTATGATACCAGTACATTAAGATTTCGTACTGGTTTTCCTTAGTTTTTGTAGATAAAGATGAACGAGCAGTCTGTTTCTATATCATTTGCCAGGTGCCTCTGGAGACAGGGGACCCCAGATACTCCTCCCAGCTGACCATGTACGAGTGAACTATAGGAGAGTCAGGGGTAGATGCTATTAAAGCTTGTAAATTGAAGATATCAAACCTTTAGTGGAATAACCTGCGCTACATATCTTTTTGAACATGGTGGGGGAAGACACTGTAGTGGATTTTAAAGTAGATGACATAAAATGTCTAATCTGAAGGTAAGAATAAGCAGCAGAGAGGGGCAGATCATGAGTTGACCGCAATACATCAAACGATTTTGACTTTAGTGTACGATGGTCCACCAGATCCGCAAAGTAAAACAATTTGCGGTCAACCAAGGCCCCAAATCTCCCCGGCCCCCCCATCTAGGACCCTAGGGGGAAATAAAAATGGGTCATTGAGGAGGGCCTCAAACAAAACCCAAAACTCTGTGGCACCTCTTCCAAATATCCCTATAAGGTCATGGAGTGCAATAATGTAACACCAAACTTCTGAAAGTGTAACCACAACAGAAGTTAGGGTGGAGGGGGCCAGCCTCAGCTTCTCCTCCTGCATCCATCTAGAGTATGCAAATAGAGCTGACCATGATGGCATAGCACGTAATTGCGCTGCCCAGTAATACTTGATGATGCCTGGCACCGCCAAGCCCCCATCCAACCTACCCGCCACAAGAACACTCCGAGATATCCTATGCCTCTTTCTGCCCCAAATAAAGTGGATCAGATCTGACTGCAAGGAACGAAGAACTGTCATAGGAATAGGAATGGGCAATGTCTCAAACAGATACATCAGTTTAGGGAGAATGGTCATTTTAATCGCTGCTATACGACCAAATAAAGATAGCGCCAATTTATTCCATCGGTCCAGCAATCTCTTAATATCCACTATAAGCTTGGGGAAATAATTTTTAAAGAGAGAGGCATAGGCCGGCGTCAGATAGACTCCCAAGTACCGCAATTGTTAAGACTATCATCGGTAATTAAAGTTGGCCTCTAACAAAGTAAGCTGGTCACTAGAAATATTAATGGGTAAAGTTTCTGTTTTGGATGTGTTTATCTTGTAACCGGAAAGGGACCCAAATCTAGTTAAGAGGGCATGCAGATTAGGGAGGGAAACCATAGGGTTAGTCAATATAAGCAGGACATCATCAGCGTAAAAAGAAATCTTAAATTCCGTCCCTTTTAACGAAACGCCACTAATATCCCTGTGGAGGTAAATTGCCGCAGCCAAGGGTTCTATGCAGAGTGCAAAAAGCAACAGAGAAATGGGGCAGCCCTGCCTGGTTCCATTTTGTATTTTGAGCTGCTGTGAGGTAGTAAATGGAAGTCTAATGGTAGCAGAGGGGTGAGAGTAGAGACCCCGGAGTGCGCTAACAAAAGGACCACTGATCCCAAATGCTTTCAATGTATGAAACATGAAGGTCCAGTTAAGGCGATCAAAAGCCTTTTCGGCATCTAAACTGAGTAGAAGCATGGAATCTCCTCTCTTATTCATTACATCAATCAGATCGATCGCCCTTCTGGTATTTTCTCCGCCCTGCCTACACGGGACGAATCCCACTTTGTCTTTATGTACCAATTGTGGCAAGAGAAAGGAAAGTCTATTCGCCAGTATTTTGGTAAAGATTTTCAAATCCCATTCAAGAGGGCTATGGGGTCTGTAGCTAGCGCACTCCAGAGGGTCTTTATCCGGTTTGGGAATTAATGTGATGAACGAATGGAGCATCGTGGATGGAATAGTAGAGCCTGTCAAAAAGGAATTGAAAACCTCACCCATATAGGGAAGGAGCCGAGACTGAAAGGTTTGGTAGTAGAGGTAGGTGAGGCCGTCTGGTCGCGGAGATTTTCCTGACGGCAAGCCCTTAAGGGTAGCAACAATCTCCTCCTCAGTAATCGGGAGATTCAATGCAGCTACATCCCTAGCATCAAGTTTTGGGAGGTTACAGGACAGAAGAAAGTCCTGCAGGGCGGCTTCCCGCTCCCCGGGGTCAGAGGGCAGACGATCTGGGATATTATACAGCTTGGAAAAGAAGGCATGGAAGAGGCTGGCCACAGTCGTGGGGTCTGAACATGGGACTCCAGCATTATTTTTAATAGAGTAAGGGGTTGACTTGACCGTCTCGTTTCTAAGCATCTTCACAAGTAAAGAATGGGCTTTATTAGAACTTTCATAGTATTTATGTCATGAGAAGACCAACAGCTTTTCGGTAGTATGTAAAGCTAGGGTTTTCAACTTGGCATGCAGATTCAGTACCTACCTCAAGGTGCCCTAGTGGGATTCGTTGCTAATTTGGTTTCCAACTGCTTGAGTTGAAAGAGGCAAGTATTCCTCTGGAATTCTCTGTTCTCTTTCAAGCGGGACCCTAAAGCTATGCATTTCCCTCGGATAACTGCTTTATGAGCTTCCCACAAAATAGCCTCTGAGTCTACCGAGCCCGAATTAATCTAAAAAAATTCCTTAAAATGTTGTCTCAGCTCATCCCTCATCTGGGGGTTCTTGAGCATAGATTCATTGAGTCTCCAGTGGCATTTTTTCAACTTAAGATTACCCAATTTCAGTGTAAGACTAATCGGGGCGTGATCAGACCACGTGATCGAGCCCACCTCAGCCGAATCCAGCATTCGAAGAGCCAACACGTTCCCAAAGAACTAGTCTAGAATGCGATTGGTGTGGGTTCGAGAAAAAGGTGTAAACCTTATCCGATGGGTGGAGTATGCGCCACGTATCAAATGGCGCAACTGTCTTATCAATTGACGAAAGCCCCTGGAGAGACAACGCTGCGCCCGAGAGAAAGTGTTGAGGTAGTTGTAGCTTATCAAACACCTCAGAAAAGGTAAGATTAAAGTCCCCACCTATAACAGTTGGAGAGGGGGGTAGACATGATAGGCGAAGTAGGAGCCTTTTAAGGAAAGGTAACTGCCCAACGTTAGGTAAATACGTATTGCATAGAGTAATAGGTGAGCCATTCAGTACCCCTTCTAGGATCAAAAATCGACCCCCAGGGTCAGGCAGTGCTGTATGAATCTGTATAGGGCAGGATAGCGACCCCGGCCTCCTTCCTATCCTGAGATGCCAATTATTGCATAGGATATAAGTGTATGGCAAAATTAAAATTCACTTCTTTATTATAATGTGTCTCTTGTAGAAAGATGATGTCTGCTGGATCCCTTTTAAGGTCTGTAACTAAAAGCTTTCTTTTGGCGTTAAAATTTAGACCCTTTACATTAAATGATCGTATCTTAACCATTGGGATAGCTAACAGGAGCACAAGCTGTGTAACTGGATTGCAAAATAGTACAATTGAAATGACATACCATGCCCGAGTGAGAGGAAAATAGGAGATGTTCAAACATATCTGTGAAAACAAAAGGGAGAGGGAAAGACAAGAGGGGACATAACAGATAATACCACAAACTTGTCATCAAGTAAATACCGGAACTACAAAAGTCCCGGAGAGGCAAAGAGTAAACTAGTATCCTAACTAGAAAACTAGGTAGCTAGTAAAAAAGAAATCTTCTTTAAATATCAGAACCGACCTCCAGGGGGCAGCAAAGTGCAACCAAAGGTAACAGACAGAGACCAAATTGAACTCGAGAGCAACTGAGTTATTATTATTATTTATTTTATAGCGCCATTGATTCCAGGGCGCTGTACATTCAGGGGGTTACATACATAACATAAGTCAAACATTTACAATAGTGACAATCTGTGACTAACAACAGGTACAGAGGGAGAGAGGGCCCTGCCCGCAAAGGCTTACAATCTACAAGGGGGAAAGAGACAGAAGGTGAGAGGCAGACATGTTTGTGGGGTGTAGTGACAGCGGGGTTATTCTAGGTTGTAGGCTATCCTGAAGAAGTGGGTTTTCAGGTTGCTTTTGAAGCTGCTGAAAGTTGGGGAGAGTCTGCTGTGTTGGAGCAGTGAGTTCCAGAGTATGGGGGAGGCTCAAGAGGAAATCTTGGAGACGGTTGTGTGAGGAGCTGACAAGAGGAGAGCAGAGAAAAAGGTCCTGTGAGGAGCGGAGGTATCTGGAGATTAGAGCAGAGATTGTGTGGAGGTGAGAGGTTATGGAGAGCCTTGTAGGTCATGGTTAGTAACTTGAACTGGATTCGCTGGGCAATGGGCGGCCAGTGAAGGGATTGGCAGAGGAGTAGCGAGGAGAGAGGTGGATAACGGGCAGCAGAGTTGGGGATGGATTGAAGGGGAGCAAGAGTGCTAGATGGGAGGCCACAGAGAAGGATGTTGTAGTAGTCGAGGCGGGAGATACAAGGGCATGGACCGCATTTTTTGTAGTGACAGGTTAAGGGAATAGCGGATGCGAGAGATGTTTTCAGGTGGAGGTAAGGGTTGGATTGGGGTTTAAAGGACAAAGCAGAGTCAAGTGTTATCCCAAGGCAGCGGACTTGCGGGACCGGTGAGAGAGTGTATCCATTGACTATGATAGAGAGATCAGGTAGAGGGATGGAGTGGGACGATAATGAATTCAGTTTTCTCTACATTAAGTTTTAGGGACGGGAGGAGAAGAAGGAGTATATGGATTAATAGGCAGTCTGGGATCCGGACATTTAGAGTGTTAATGTCTGGGCCGGAGATGTAAAGTTGGATATCATCAGCATACAGGTGGTATTGAAAGCCATGTGATGCTATGAGCTGACCCAAAGTGTAGATAGAGAAGAGTAGTGGGCCCAGGACTGACCCCTGAGGGACACCAACAGAGAGAGGGTGAGAGGAGGAGGTGGTTCGACAGTGAGAGATGCTAAATGTCCGCTCAGTGAGGTATGAGGAGATCCGGGAAAAGGGCCTGAGTCCCGTGATGATGAGGGATGAGAGGATTTGTAGCAGGAGGGAATGGTCAACAGTGTCAAAGGCAGAGGACAGGTTTAAGAGTAGAAGGATCGAGTAATGGCGTGAGGCTTTAGTTACTAGGTCGTTGGTGACCTTGGTTAGCACGGTTTCTGTAGAGTGATTGGATCGGAAACCAGATTGCAGTTGGTCAAGAAGAGAGTTGGAGGACAGTTGAAGGTAAGGTAGACTTGTTGTTCGAGGAAATTTCGAAGCAAATGAAGCAGTGAGATGGGGCGATAGTTGGAAAAGGAGGAGGGGTCGAAAAGATGGTTTCTTTAGGATGGGTGTGATGGTAGCATGCTTAAATGGTGAAGGGAAGATGCCAGAGGTTAGCGATAGGTTGAACAGATGGGTGAGAGCTGGGAGTATAACAGGGCTGAGGTCTGAGATGAGGTGGGAGGGGAGTCGATCAAGGTTACAAGTAGTGAGGTTGGATTTGGAGAATAGAACTTTTCATGAGTGACAGTGGAGAAGCAAGTTAGGGGGGCGGGGAAGTTGCAAAGTGGTGGGGACAGTGTAGTGATGCTCTCTGATGAGGTTGGTCTTGTTTAGAAAGTGGTTGGCAAAGTCATCCGCTGAAAGGAGAAAATGGGGGAGGAGGTGCTGGTGGACAGAGAAGCGAGTTGAAAGTTTTGAATAATTGTCTGGGGTTGTGGGACAGGGAGGATATGACAGTGGTGAAGTAATCCTGTTTGGCTGAGGCGAGTGCGGACTTAAATGTGTGTAGTGATAGTTTGTATGAGGCAAAGTCCATGGTGGAGCGGGTTTTCTTCCAGCGGCATTCTGCAATTCTGGAAGCTCGCCTCAGCTGTTTTGGTGAGTCTGGTGTGCCAAGGTTGGGCCTGTTTTTGTGGGTTCTGTTGTGTGGGGCGACTGAGTCAAGAGTTTGGGGGTGATTGTGTGGTTGTAGAAAGCGGTGGCTGTGTCGGGGTCATCTAACGAGGATATGGTAAAGAGAGATACAAGAGGGTCAGAGAGTGTGCGAGGGTTAAGTTTTTGTAGGTTCCTGCAGGGGTGAACTTGGTGTGAGACAGGAGGCATAGGTGGGGAGGAGATAGTGGTGAAGGTAAGCAGGTTGTGGTCAGATATAGGGTGTGGAGAGTTAGAGAAGTCAGATAGTGGACAAAGGCGGGTGAGGACGAGGTCCAGAGTGTGTCCATCTTTATGAGTGGCTCCAGAGGTCCACTGGGAGAGGCCAAAGGAAGAGGAGAGCGAGAGGAGTTTTGTGGCAGCGGAGTGGGGTGTGTCGATGGGGAGGTTAAAGTCTCCCATTATGATAGTGGGGTTGTCAGTGGAAAGAAAGTGGAGAAGCCAGGAGGCAAAGTGATCAAGGAAGGTGGTGGCAGGGCCTGGTGGTCGGTAGATGACCACCACTTGGAGATTGGAGGGGGAGTAGATGCGGACAGAGTGCACCTCAAAGGAGGGGAGGTTGAGGGAAGGTAGTGGCGGAGTGGAGGCGAAGGAACAGGTGTCTGACAGGAGAAGGCCAACACCTCCGCCATGCTTGTTGCCAGGGCGGGGAGCAGGGGTAAAGTGGAGGCCACCAAAGGAGAGAGCAGCAGGAGAGACTGTGTCGGGGGGGCGTCAGCCAGGATTCCGTCAGACCAAGGAAGGATAAGTTACGTGATATAAAGAGGTCATGTATGTAGGAGAGTTTGTTGCATACAGACCGTGTGTTCCAGAGAGAGAAATCGGAGAAGGAGGGCACAAGGGAATAGGTTTCAAGTTTGTGGGGTTAAAAGAGTTTGCAGAAATGGGTCTGTTAGCAGCCAGAGATACAAGAGTGGGAATATGCTCTGGGGGTCCTGGGTTCGGGGATATGTCCCCAGCAGCTAGAAGGAGCAGAGAGGGTTAAGAGGTGGGAGTAAGACAGACAGTAAGTAGGTTGGGTCTTTGTAGTGAGAAAGGCACGGATAGTGGGAAACAGGTTGGTGGCAGCAGACAGATGAGAGGGTAAAATGCTGGGGGAGATAAAGGGCTCATTGCCCAGCAGAGGAGTATGGGGATAGGCAATTAGTTTCAGAAAAAATGGAGGTTGAGATTACAGAGGACAGGAAAAGCATGGTGAGTGACTGTGGCAGGGTGTGAGGCTGAAAGTGGAAGAGAAAAGCATAACAAGCTGTTACCTTTATCAATCCTTGTTTAATCCTGGTGTAATTCCGGTTTTAATTCATTGTTCTAGTACTTAGAAAATTAGCCATACTTTGAAAAGTGGCCAGCCATGACCGAGGTAAGATATGACTCATACAGGTACTAATATAGTGAATCAAAACCCAGACTGGCTACCAGGAGCAAACAAGAGGGGAGGGGTCAGGACAGCTAATTAACAAGGTGGTGGGGGGGGGAGGAAAGGAAGCTAATTGAACTGAAGATGGTAGACTGTAAGAACAACACACATAGCAGGGAATGGAGACAGGAAGGTTGAGGTGTGTGCAGTCATTATCATACCAAGGGAGTAAATATCAGAGAAGGAAATCAACAGAAAGTTTGATGGGAGTAATAGTCTGCGGAGATATCATACTTTAAAAATTGGCCAGCCATGACCGAGTTCAGATATGACTCATGCAGGTACTAATATATTGCAAATACTATTGCAAAAAACCTTGCATATTAAAACATGGAAGAGGGGGCAATCCCTCACAGAGAATAATAAAGCTAAGGGAAAAAACAATCGACCTGAGAAATAGATCATAGCATAACAATAGGTATGTAAACTTAACACATTATCCCACAACCCCCACAAAAGAGCAGCAAACCAGAAATGAATTGGCGTCTAGCGCCAAATATGAGCAACACCATAAAGGAGCGTCAGCAACCCCCTATCCATCTAGGAATCAAGTTCCTGTAGAAGCCAGGTGTCGCAAAGGGGGCTGCGATGAGTCCTGAGGGTGACGCCGTTTATGTTTAGATTGAACATGCTGCCAATAGGGAGGTGGGGGAGGCACATCAGGGTCCCAGTTAGACAGATCAGGAATAGGAATGCCCAGGGTAGCACAAAAATCAGGGAGGTCCTCATAGTCCCGTAGTACTGCAGCACGTCCATTTTTTGTTACTAAAAGGCCAAAAGGGAACCCCCATCTGTATGCAATATTACGATCCTTCAGCGTATCTAACAGAGGCCTCAGGTGTCTTCTTTTCTGCAGTGTGACCCAAGAGAGGTCTGGGAACAGCTGGGGAGGGATCTGGCTTTGGCCATAATCTTTTCCTTCAGCTGGAAATCATGCACACAGCAGATCACATCCCTGGGGCAGGAGGCTGGGCCCTTCGGCTTTAGGGCTCAGTGCGCACGGTCCAATTTTATGTTATGAGTGGGAGATTCTCCCAGCAGTCCATTGAATATGTTCTCCAGAATCTGATGTAAATTCTCATCTCCTGTGGCTTCCGGCAGACCCCTAACACTTATATTATTCTGTCTGCCCCTGTTGTCCAGATACTCCAAATTTTTGTTAGTATCATGCAGTATTTTAGCTTGTGACGCCATAGCAAGTTGCATATCAGAGACATAACGGCAGGTATCATCGTGTGCAGTTTCAAGAGTGTCCACCCTGCCGGCTAGTTGTCTTATGTCCCGTCTGACTGCGGCGATCTCGACCCTACAGGCTTTAACTGCAGCAATTGTTTAAAGTCCTCCTTGGTAGGGAGAGATGAGAGATATGACCTCCAATCAGGGGTGCTGGACAAGGGTGGTGCGGCAGCGCCCCTAGCATCGTCCATAGAATCAGAGGATGGGCCCAATTATCTAAGGGAGCGGTGTCATCATTGGAATGGACGTCACCCTGCTCTGGTGGGACAGTCCATGCTGCAGCGTGAGGTGACAAAGTAGTAGAACTTTTATGACCTTTGGAGGTGCGTTGCATTTTAGCATCCATTAGTGAGGACACAGTATCCGGAGAGATCTCAGGAGCAACTAACACAGAGCCTCTGATGTATATGAGGAGAGTGATCCAGGAATGCAGGCTGTCTACTGACACAGGCCTCACCAGGCCTCGCTTTATATCCCTGCAGCTAGGGAAGGAGTCCTCCACACTTCACTGGTGGGGAAGGGAGCACTCTGCGGGTGGCTGGGCTCAGTAGTAGTATGGACCCCATGGGAATTAGTGCAGGCGCCTCCGTCAGATCCCTGCTGGATAAGCTGCCCTTTACTGAACTCTGGCAGTGGGAGAGCAGAGGGAAGGAGGGGGGGGTCCCCTGCACTGTATGCTCTCGTTGCTGGGCCGGAGGTAGCAGTACAGGCCCCAAAGAGGCTGGTGTCTGCGCCTCTGCTGACTCCCCGGAGTACAGGCTGTCCTCTGAAGGCCCCAGGCAAGGGGAGAGTGGAAGGAGGGATAGAGGGGAGCTCTGCGTTATACACTCCTGGTGAAGGGCAGGAGGCGATGCAGTCAGCCGGGGCTCAGCAGTATAGGGCACAGTACCTGAGTGAGGCTGATGCTGAGTACCCAGCAGCCACGTGACAGGATCCTCCGTAGGAGCAGCGCGCTCGGGCCGGTGCGGCACAAGAAGCGGGGCCAGAGAGCGCCCAGAACACTCCGCCGGCAATGAGGATCCGGAGCTGCGCCACGCGGCAGGTAATGGCGGTGCTTCCGGGTAGCCGCGTGGTCTCTGCGGAGTGGCTCCAGATGGCAGCGGGAGTCCGGCAGCCGACGGGGGAGACAGCGATTCAGCGCCCACAGCCTCTGGAACACCCGGGTCTGCAGTCGGAGGTAACTAAGTGCTGGGGCACAGCAGTGGCTTTAGTGAAAGGCCCCTAGCTCCCAGGAGGCCTCGTGGGTCCAGGCAGAACTGGAGACAGGTACTTCAGTAAGGTACCAGAAGGGGCCCGCTGGATTTCGGGTGGTCTCCTGGTAGTAGATCCCCGTGTTTTTCTCCCCCGCGCCAGGATGGATAGGGATTGCCCCACTTTGTAGCTGTGATCCTCAGGAGCAGCAAGATCACACAGCAATCTTCTTCGGCTGCAAACCACACCCCCCCCCTAGAATGTTCTATGATAACCCTGCTGACAACACACAGTTTATTAAAACTCTCAACATTCTAGCCTGGAAAAAGAACTTGTCTCACTTTTTCCAAGCTCCAATGAAACCGAGGTCTCATGAGGTCTCAGATCCTCAATCTGCACTAATTTTGAGGAGCAAATCCAAAAATTATTAACCAATTGGTATACACCTACGTCTAGCAAAACTTTATCCAATGTCATCTCCATGTTGCTGGAGATGCTGTGGCTTACCAGGCTCTCAATTTCACAAATTCTAGGCATGTAATCAGTTGACATTCTATTGGTCCAATGGTTTCTCACTTCTAAAAAAGGTGGCCTAAGTGCCTATTCCTAAGGAACCAGGATTGTCCATATTCCTCTTTGACATCGAAAATTTAAGATTTCCCCTGACCCACTTCCTGTGGACTGAGAACAATGAAACTTGGTACAATTACTTGTCCTTCTCTACATAGGTGACACCTATGGACACACACTTCCCATCTCTTTAAGAAACTGTAAACACCTCACTTGTAGACAATGGTCATCACAGACATCTGAACAAGTCTCTCTGGTCTAAACAGTATTCCTGATTGACCTCCATGATGTTTCACAAGAAACAATTCTTGGCCAAAACATTTCCATAATGTTATTTCTTCCCTGTCTGAGTTCCTGTCAGAGTATAGGAATTTGGTTTCTCTACTGTGTGAAATCTTAAATGACGAACAAGACCGGTTTTGTAACGAAAACACTCCCCACATTCACTACATGAAAATGGAATCTCTCCTGTGTGAATTCTCAGATGTACAACAAGATGTGATTTCTGATTGAAATACTTCCCACACACACTAAGCAAGTAAATGGCTTCTCTCCTGTGTGAATTTTTTTATGTTCAACGAGAAAATATTTTAGCCTAAAAGATTTTCCACATTCTACACATGAAAACGGCTTCTCTCCTGTGTGAATTTTCTGATGCGTAACAAGAACTGATTTTCTAGAATAATTCTTCCCACATTCTGTACATGGAAATGGCTTCTCTCCTGTGTGAGTTCTCGCATGTCTTTCAAGTTCTGATTTGTGCAAAAAAAGATTTCCCACATCTTGAACATGGAAATGGACTTTTATCTTGATCAATTCTTTTACTACTGGTTCTTCTTTTGTCAGTTCGTGATTTATGAACTTCTACTTCAGAACATTGGGATGAAACCTGTCCATGGAGGCCTATCAACAAGTGTTCACCTGAAAAAAAGAAACAAAAACTTTGTTCCAAAACAAATCTGATATTTTATCATTTCTTTGTGAAAAATGTATCAAAATACAGTCACAATCCATAGAAGAGGATTTGTTCAAAATTACATAAATACTGAAAAATCCAGGAGTAAATAACTTTATATAAAATTTATATAATGTTCGAAAGTTATTCATAGCAGTTACTAATAAATTACTAATAAAAAAAATATTGGCTCATACATTAACTGTAAGCGGTCACCAGATTATTTTTAACAAATTCAACTAATGCTAGTTACGGGTAACCAAGAAGTTAGAAACTGGACTCTTCCACTTCTAAGAAGGGGTTGTATAAGAGACAATCACTTCAGATCGGAGGTGCACCCAGCACCCTTGAGGTTATTGGGGAAACTACAGCAGTCAGACAACTACAAATATACTAAAACGGGGGGGGGGGGGGGATTTATTCAGCCACCAATTGTACAAGTTCTCCCACTTAAAAAGATGAGAGAGGCCTGTAATTGACATCATAGGTCGACCTCAACTATGAGGATCAAAATGAGAAAACAAATCCAGAAAATCACATTGTCCGATTTGGAAAGAATTTGCAAATTATGGTGGAAAATAAGTATTTGGTCAATAACAAAAGTTCATCTCAATCCTTTGTTCTATCTCCTTTGTTGGCAATGACAGAGGGCAAATGTTTTCTATAAGTCTTCACAAGGTTGGCACACACTGTTGCTGGTATGGTGGCCCATTCCTCCATGCACATCTCCTCCAGCGCAGTGACGTTTTGGGGCTACCGTTGGTCAACAAGGATTTACAACTCCCTCCAAAGGTTTTCTATGGGGTAGAGATCTGTAGACTGGCTAGGCCACTCCAGGACCTTGAAATGCTTCTTACGAAGTCACTCCTTCGTGGCCCTGGTGATGTGCTTGGGATCATGGTCATGCTGAAAGAGCCAGCCACGTTTCATCTTCAATGCCCTTGCTGATGGAAGGAGGTTTGCACTCAAAATCTCACGATACATGGCCCCATTCATTCTTTCATGTACAGGAATCAGTCGTCCTGGTCCCTTTGCAGAGAAACAGCCCCAAAGCATGATGTTGCTGCCCCCATGCTTCACAGTAGGTCTGGTGTTCTTTGGATGCAACTCAGAATTCTCTCTCCTCCAAACATGACGAGTTGTGTTTCTACCAAACAGTTTTACTTTGGTTTTATCTGACCATA
Organism: Phyllomedusa bahiana; assembly: GCA_025379985.1. NCBI lineage: Eukaryota > Metazoa > Chordata > Amphibia > Anura > Hylidae > Phyllomedusa > Phyllomedusa bahiana. The sequence continues at coordinate 106,845 of JAODAL010008112.1, forward strand.
TGACGTTCTCCCAATACTCTTCTGGATCATCCAAATGCTCTCTAGCAAACTTCAGACAGGCCCGGACATGTACTGGCTTAAGCAGGTGGACATGTCTGGCACTGCAGGATCTGAGACCCTGGCGGCGTAGTGTGTTACTGAGGGTAGCCTTTGTTACGTTGGTCCCAGTTCTCTGCAGGGCATTCATTAGGTCCAGGGCTGGACTGGGAATAAAAATCAGCCCTGGCACAAAGCCCCCAGCAGCTCACATACAATATCCGCCTAAAAAATTTCCTTGTTCTCGCACATCGCCACTTTCTAAAATAAACTACACTATAAGGTGCTTTCACACGGAGCATTTTTGGTGCGTTTTTGTGCAGAAAGGCAGAGCAGTTAATGCTATACATTTCTGCACAAAAAGAACGCATCAAAAAATGCACCAAAATCGCTCCGTGTGAAAGCCCCCTACACACAAGCAAGAAAAACAGTGGTGCAGAGAAACCCCTCGTCACAGAGTAAGCAGTGCACTTGCTTTACAATCCGGGACAAGCCCGCATTGACACTACATAAGCACCAACATAACCTACAACCCCACCAATCACATCCCCAGTAGTCAGGTCACCATCACATGAATACAGCACTGATTCAACACAGAAGTAAAATGACCCCTGACATCAAGGACTCACAGGAGACCCCATCTCTGATGGGAGTTGTTCTCTTCTCCATCTGGCCCAAACTTCCATGATGTCTTCCCTAATGAGTTGTTCCCTTCCATTTTTTCTCTGTCCGGTACAGAATGCAATTTCTTCTTCTCCTGGTCACTACTGGTCCCTGTAGAATTTACCACAAATACATCTTAGACTCATCTCTTTACCAACACTTTCCTATCAATTCCCCAAACAGCGTATGTTAGACCCTAAAAATTAGAAATTAAAAAATGTCAGATAAATGGCATGTAAATAAGTAGACCCCCATTAGTTAGGTAAACAGAGCCTGCCCCCAGTAACTAGCCAGTTAGCTGGGGCTGCCCCCAGTAACTAGCCAGGTTGGGCCAGTATGTAGCCAGGCAGGGCTGATATATGGGGGGCAGGAGGGGGCTGATATATGGGCAGGCAGGCAGGGCTGATATATGGGCAGGCAGGGCTGATATATGGGGGGGCAGGCAGGCAGGGCTGATATATGGGCAGGCAGGGCAGATATATGGGCAGGCAGGGCAGATATATAGGCAGGGAGGCAGGGCAGATATATAGGCAGGGAGGCAGGGCCGTACATAGGTAGTCAGGCAGGGCTAGTATTAAGCAAAATGATATATAAGGCAGGGAGGCAGGGCAGTACATAGGTAGCCAGGCAGGGCAGTATATAGGTAGTCAGGCAGGGCTAGTAGTTTAAGAAAAAAAAAAATATATAATACTTACCTGAAGTTTCTGCTTCCTCTTCTGTCTTCACCCGGAGCGGCCGCTGGCAGCAGAGCACGGGCCGCGGAGCGGGCGCGCGATGACTTCATCACATCGCGCACCTGCCCTGCGGCCTCCTGGGAGCTGAACAGACGGGATCAGAAAATCCCGGCTGTTCAGCCTCAGCCGCTGCTTGCACCGCTCGGTGCAGGTGGCGGCCATGATGGCTGCATGGCTGGGTCTGTGATCCGGCCATGCAGCCGTGTGGCGAGGGGGGGTCAGGCGGCACTCAGGGCCCACCGGGGGGGGAAACACCGGCCCCCCGGCGAGCGCGTCGAGCCGGCGCTGCGGACCGGACCCCAGCGGCCCACTGGGCGAATGCCCGGTTTGACCTATGGGCAGTCCAGGCCTGACTAGGTCCCTTGTGTGGTTCTGGGATTTTTGCTCACTGTTCTTGTGATCATTTTGACCCCACGGGGTAAGATCTTGCATGGAGCCCCAGATCGAGGGAGATTATCAGTGCTCTTGTATGTCTCTCATTTTCTAATTATTGCTCCCACAGTGGAACTACTTGCCTATTGCAGCTTCAGTCTTCCCAGCCTGGTGCAGAGCTACAATTTTGTTTCTGGTGTCCTTTGACAGCTCTTTGGTATTAACCATAGTGGAGTTTGGAGTGTGACTGTTTGAGGTTGTGGACAGGTGTCTTTTATACTGATAACAAGTTCAAACAGGTTCCATTACTAGAGGTAATGAGCGGAGGACAAAGGAGCCTCTTAAAGAAGAAGTTACAGGTCTGTGAGAGCCAGGAATCTTGCTTGTTTGTAGGAGACCAAATACTTATTTTCCACCATAATTTGCAAATAAATTCTTTCCAAATAGGACAATGTGATTTTCTGGATTTGTTTTCTCATTTTGTCTCTCATAGTTGAATTCTACCTATGATGTCAATTACAGGTCTCTCTCATCTTTTTAAGAGGGAGAGCTTGCACAATAGGTGACTAAATACTTTTTTTCCCCCCTGTACATGTCGCCCATTCAGCTAATGATGTTTGTGTCACACATGAACAACCAGAGTCCACCAGACCAGGAGCAGCATTTAAAGTGTTGCTTTCAGTTCTATCTTCAGTTCTCGCCTCCTAATTCCTCCATTCTCTCAAATTTCATGTCCAGATACAAAACCTCCTCAGCCTTACCCAGGTCCAGTTTGGATTTTACCTCCTGATAATAGCTGCTCAGATAGGACTGATCCCTCATAAAGCCATCCTGCTGCTGTGTTATAAGGTTATGATCACTGAGACATTCCAGTATGGCCTCCCATAGAAAACCTTCACATATTTCACCCACAATAGAGGAGAAACCTACAGCTTTATAGTTTCCACACTCCCTTTCTGAGCACATTGTGAATATTGGCATCACTGCCCCAGATATAATGGTCTGTCCATCACTGGGATTAGAGGCTCTGTCCACCTTCACGGCCATTCTATACAGAGCTCCAAAGCAGGTGACATGAGAGAGGAAGGGACATTGCAAATGGTCTTTCTTTCTACTGTTTTGTATCCACAGCTCCAATGCAGAACTATGTGTTTCCATGGCGGCTTTAGTTTCCATTCCAGATGTATTGGAGCAATAAAATAATGATAGGTGTAGAAATCCTATAGTTCAATATATAAAAACAACTCCCCTCAAAGGACAGAATGTAAGTTCTTAAACTTTAATTCCTAGGGGGAAGGTTCTCTCTTATGTTATCCTGCAGCCGTCACTCTGAATCTGTATCTGCTCTCCAGTTCTGTGACTGTAATTGTATCTGTACAGAGGGGTTTGTAGCCATTTGGGGTCACACTGTACCAGGGCCATGAATATAGAGGAAACAGATCAGCAGGATCTATGTGATATATTGTACATCTCCTCCATTGGAAGCAGGAAGAATGTTGGAAGGAAATGGCGTCTGCGATTGATAAGGACAGAATAAAAGAGAAGATTTCTGGAAGGTTCTTACCAGTCACTGACACTGATCCAGGGTTTTCTCGTCCACTCATCGTTCCTCTGGACCTTTCCTGCAAGGATTCCATATTAAGGACCTGAGACAAAGCAACAAGGAGCAGAGTTTATCCTACATTCAGGTGAAGGTCAAACCCCCCAGAAGGCAGGAACCAATCTGTACATTGTAGAACTTTACATTCATCCACATTGAATCTTCATTGCCAAGTGCAAGTGCAACCAGGAGGAAGGTTACACAATCTCTTATGGAACCAGAAACTATTTGTAGCCGCTCCCAACAATAACAAGATGATACAGCGTATACTCCACTGCTGCTGGAGGAGCTTAGCAGAAGCTTCATTACCTCAATCTATAGAGGATTTACCTGATAATCTATTGGGACGTCTTGCTTTTCCTCCTTACAATCCAGGGAAGACAGAGGACTGGGACATCTCTCTGGTGGATTTCTCCTACTGGATCCATCTATAGGACATAAACACAGGGGCTGAATCTATTGTTTCTATGTGTTGATCAGATGATGGGGATCTAGGTAACCTTCACACCTGGTCTCCTCTATAATCAGGAAGGTCTCCTCTTACCCGGTGAGGTGAGGGGCGGCTGATCTTCCATCATGATGTCCTTGTACAGATCCTTGTGTCCCTCTAAATACTCCCACTCCTCCATGGAGAAATAGACGGCGACATCCTGACACCTTATAGGAACCTGACACAGACAATGAGACAATTCTCCTCCAGACACTTCATCCCTAGGGGTGTCCCAGCATTCCCAACAGCGCTCACCTCTCCAGTCAGCAGCTCAGTCATCCTGCTGCTCAGCTCTAGGACCTTCTGTATCAGTGAATGAGGTGGAGGCTCGGGGCTCTGGGTACTGCTACGTCCTCCTGACACACGGGGGGCCACACACTCACCAGACGCCTTCTTCACTACTGTGTAATCCTGTGTATGGGGAGACCCCGATCACTACATAGATTCGAAGGAGCCTTCACCTTCCAGTCATGTCCTGTCTTATTAATAGAGATAGGAGTGATGTCATGTGAGACGCTCACCTCTCCGGTGATCACGTGGATTATCTCCAGGGTGAGGTCTAGAATCCTGGCCACCACCGTCTGGTTCCCGTCCTCATCCATCCTTGTGGGGTCAGTGACCAGAATGACCATCGTCTTCCACAGAGAGTCCTGAGAAACAAGGAGGATTAAAGGTGAAATCCCATCTGGAGGAACATCGTACACGAGGTCCAGGAGTCACTGATTGGGAATATCAGACTATTAGTGCACAGTGGAGGGGACTCGTCTATTCCGGTGCATTATATCCAGGGCTGTGAAGTCGGCAAGCCGAAGCCCCGACTCCTCAATTTCCCAAACCTCCGACTCCTGACTCCCTCATACACGGCGCATGTTTAAGTGATAACTTTATTGTAGTAAAATGGTAACATCAGGCTGTTTATCACCTTATGATACAATAATCAAGCTATTTAGGTAGAACATACACAAGCAAAAGGGTAACAATGTTTTGATCTTTTGAACACTTGTGAGTAGAGTTGAATAAAAAGCTGTATTTGTATCCAAGTCCAGTCTGCACCAACATTGGGAATGTGTAGAAGAGACCTGGGATCAGATTTTGGTCAAGACCTGCTTGAATCTGATCCAGAGCCCAGAAGGATTCAGGCAGAGCTGAAAACCAAAGGTGGATTTCCCAAATACTAACAAAATAATAAAAATTAACACTTTGATTTTTAGGAGCAAAACGGTAACAATGCAGTTACAGGAAAGAATCTGCGGAACTAAGCAGATGCTAAATACTTGCAAGGCACATTTATGTATAAGATAGGTAAGATGACTGTATATAAAATTACAGTAGCCTCATGTACAAAGCTGTAGTGGATGTAGAGATATGGAGCCTGAAAGTCAAAAGATCTAAACATTGTTACCCTTTTGCTTGTCGGTGTAAAATATATTTTTTGGATACAACTTTAGAACACAAAAAACCTTAATAAATTGTAAATATGCAAAACACTGCAGGAACATTTGTGGAATCTCTGAATTTGTTCTGAGAAATAGTATTGCCTCCATCAGATCCTGCATAGATGACCTCACATCTGATCTCATTATTTCCAGGCTAGAAAACGGCCTCTCTACACTAACTTGGGTTGGGGCAAAGCAGTGCCCACAGGGGCAACATCTCTAACAATGTCAGGGTATAAAGGAATTGCCTCAGCCACAGTCAGTTTTGATGAATGGTTGATCTTCTACTTCTTTGAAAACAGGTGAAAAATGTTGCTGAAATCTGTTTGCCCTGGGAGCAGAATCTTTTCCCCTGGGGCAGCGCTTTGCCTGCTCCATGTCATCAATTACACTCCTCATGTGATGAGGCTGAAGATATGGGAGCAGTCGCACCGGCCGGACCCAATTCCTCTTGCTCTTTGCATCGAACTAACTGGACCAACATATTATAAATTTTGGGAGTCGTAGTCGGTCCCTTTTATGACGACTCCGACTCCACAGCCCTGATTATAGACACAAGGTCTTCTATGCGGTTTGTTCCTCCCCATCCGGCCACATACTCCATGGTCGGTCTCCTCCTGAAGGTGACACAGGAAAATCATCTAATGGGAGAAGGTCTTCACCTGCCTAGAGGAGACCTCAATGACTATTATGTGGCTCTTTCTTTCTTGGTCGCTCCTGGGGGGGAGGGAGGGCATAGCAGGCGGGGGCAGGGCTATTTTCAGGATGGGATTTGTCATAAAATGGAGCACTCCCGACCCCCAAATTTTTAAAAAATTTGGGTCCAGTTATTCAATGCAAAACAAGAGAATTGGGTCCCCCCATGCTACTGCCCCCTATCTTCAGCCTCATCACATGGGGATGTATTGATGACATAGCGGCAAAGCTCGCCCCGGGGGAAAAGTTCTCCCCGGGGCAAACAGATTTCAGAAAAAGTTTTCACTTTTTTTTCAAAAAAGTAAAGATCAACCCCATTGCGTGCCTGAGCGGGGGATGAAAGGACGTGGGGGGTTTACTCCAGGACTAGCTCCATAAATCCCCTACTAACTCAAAAAAGACAGGAAACTTAAAAATGGATCCCTCTGCCTGAATAAATTTTTCCCTCCGTACCACAAAACCCCCCTTGTAAAGCATCCGAACCAGGGCAGAATGCTCCGCCCTTAAAGGGGAAAAGCCCTTTTTCTCTCCCCTTTGGTACCTCCTTTTTTACAGAATAAAACCCGGGAAGATGGACCTCCCGGGAAACACTCTCCCTACAGGAGGTGGGCTGCATCCCTCTCCACATATAATTCACTAATCACGGGGGACTAAAAAAACTTATACTTTGGAATATATCACAGAGACTATAAAGCCTCTCTCTGCTAATACATGCAATACATCTCTCAGCCAAAGGGGAAAACTGAACTGCCACAAGCTAAAAACCACCCTCACTGTTTCTTATTTTCTGTGTCTGCTATCTCCGGGGAAATCACCATTGCCTGCAACGCAGCTATCATGCACACAACCAACAAAGCCCCCACACCACACCCAGCCTCCTCTTCCTTTTATAACCCTCTCACCAAAGAAGATTGAACTGTGGCAAAAAACCATTCCAACTGTCCCTTTATCCAGCCGCTATCTTTTCCCCGGAAACCCATCTATTGCCTACACAAAGCAGCATCATTCACAAAAGATTCAACAAAGCTCTATCATATCAGACCCTAAACCTCTGGCTCATTTTTGTTAACCCATTACCAAGGGGATCTAATTGCCGAATTTTAATATACCCTGCACGACTCTTTATTCCCGTGCCGCTACCCCCCTTTGGAACACACTTCCTGCACATAGCAGATATCATCAACACAATTTTTCAACAAAGAGCCCCCAATCGGGCCCCCAGCTGCTGATTTTTCCTATAAAACCCCGTGCAACCTCCCCATACCGCTGTTTTCAATTCTCGGGCTTCTGCAGGGGCTTACTAAATCACCTTACCCCTGTGACCATACAAGCTACCAATACCTAGACAGATTCCACTGAACATCTCTCTCCCTGCTAAAAACCTCTTTGTTGAATCACCATATTTAAGTCCTATATCGTTGTCAATTAAATAGCTAACGCCCCACCCCTTTTACTCACGAGTCTAATTTAAAAAAGATAAAAAAAAGGGGAGGAGGAAGAAAAGGGAAAAAAAAAAAATTTCTTCAACCACCATTTTTCATACGCTAATTCCCCTCTCCTCCACTTTTTTCACTCTGCTTCAATATGGGGCCCTCAAAGAAAAATCCTAAAGCCATCCTACCAAACTTCTGATTTCCCTCTATGCCACAAAATAAAACAAGATCAAAGAAAGGCCTTCAATGCTCATGGGCCCCTCCCTCAGCCCCTTTCAAGGGGCAAATCAGTGATTTGAACACCAGAAAACATAGTCTCACCCCTTACAACCCCACTCTTCAACTCTATTCTCTCTTCCATCCATCTTCAGCGCCCTTTTGGGAAGATTAAACCCTTAAACAACTTTAAATCACGGCTTCTAGAACACCATATAGAAACCAAAATTCAAATTTCGCAGACCCCACAACTCCCTTATTGACGCTAACAACCCCAGAAGAAAGGTCCAAGCCGTCAAGCAAAGTTCTAGATCTTAAGATAGATCAGACATAACAACTTCGAAATGGGGGGATACCTAGTGTGTTTTCCGATCAACTCCATGGTTCCAACTCTTGATTGTCTCACCCCCCCAAAATGCAACTCTCGAGCCCTTAAAAATCGCCGAATTCACGAACACCCAACCCGCTACTTCCCCAAAAATACCACGTGATACATCGCTCGCATCCCTTTCTACCACACAAGGAAGATTTCTGAGGCCCCCAAAAAATGGACTCTCTACCAAAAGATTTCAAGCCTCTCTCTGTTCCCAACTATCCCACCACTATTTCGCGGGACGGGGTTCCACCCTTCCAAAAGGGTTTTTTGAAAAGGGCATTGCATCCGAGGGGCCCCCTGAAACTTTTTATCACAAGAGGGCACCAAATTCAATGCCCTACCCCGGGAAAACTTGTTCCACCCAAACCCTGATTTAAATTTCCCAACAGATCCAGCCCGTTTCGGAAGAGGCAAAACTCCAAAAGGGAACCTCCCTATGGTGGGTTAAAAAATTTTTCCGTTTTAGGTCAGATCTGTAATTTAGCCCCGGGGACTTTCCTTGAACCTGTCTGCCTTTCCTTTTCCTGTAGCTTTGGGAGCCTCCCCCGGGACACCGATCTCACCCGGGACCGTTCGGTCTTTTCTCTGTTTTCCCTTTCTAAATTTTGGGGGGGACTGCCTCCCATTCCCTTCGTCTAAGGAATATTAATGCAAATTTGTTGTTTTCTATTTTTCTGTTTTTTTTGTTATCTATGCGGGGGTATTCCAGTCAGACCTTTTGGTCTAAACAAACCCCCTTTTTTTTACTTTATATTTTTTTTCTAAACTTTCACCATGTTTTCCCCCCCCTCCTTGACCAGGGCAGTTGAAATCCTCTCTCATAACTTAAAAGGTTAAATTCACCCTTTAAACTTAAATTTTGTGAAAAAACTCTTGGGTCTAAGGGGCTTATATGTCTTCAAGAAACACCCCTTTTTTGGAATTGATGCCCATCGCCTTCGAACCGACATTTCCACACATTTTTCAGGCCCAGCCCCAAAAAAAAGAAAGCGGGGATCGCAATTTTGATAAAAAATACATTTTTTTTTTAAATTTACCCAACAACTTATAGACCCCTTAGTAGAAGTCAAACTGACTTGTGAATACATTCCAACCATTCACTCTAGTTCCTTTTATACGCACCCAACTAAAATAAAACTTTAAATCGGAAAGTTATATTGAAACCAAAAGTGAGGAAGGGGGTTTAGTTATGTGCAGGTTTTTAACACTTAATGATGAACGCTAAAAACAGATCTAAACACTGGGGCCTCCCATAGATCTGAACTTTTAAAACTTGAGGGAAAATTTTTCATATGTCTGGGGGTATATCCCTTCATCTGAAAAAAAATTTCACCTTCTTTTCTCATCCCCATTTATTCATTCTAGAATAGACTTTTTCCTTCATAAAAAGGTACCCTTCCCCCATTTCCCCACCCTATTGGCCACATTACATGGTCTGACCATGCTCCGGGCACCTAAAAACCAAACCTATTTCCTACCTGCCCACCCCGTCTTTGGGAATAACAATTACCTACTTAAACTCAAAAAAATGTGTCATCTTGAGACACCTCTCAGGGTTTTTTTGAATGGAAATTTAAACCTTTCCCCACCGACTTCCCTAGGTGTGCCCCAAGCACTAAGGGGGGTTTTTATTCAATAGCCATCGTTCAAAAAAGAATAGAGTTCGGCTAATAACGTCCCCAACCCTTTTTTGTCACAAGAAAAAATTAAAAAAAATTCCCTCCAACAAAAAAAAAAAAACTTAAATAAGCTACAATGCACCTCCGTAATCTCTATATAACAACAGAAAAAAAAAAGTACTAAACAAATTGCAATTTTAAATTGCAGGCATCCCCATCTAATTGCTTGCAAAAGGGTTAAAATACAACAAGCCCTACAAAATGCTTATTTAACAACTAAAAGACAAAAAAATCAAAACCCAAAACATTCCAACCAAAATTGCCCTTTTTTTTTTCTGAACTTTTAATTTATAAGAAAAACTTCCAACCGCCCTCAGATGATGAAACAAAAACCTTTCCCGTCCTCGTAATTTACCCAAATGGCAATCTCATTAATCCCTGAAAAAACCCCCTTCACCCTCTCAGAAATACAAAAACTCAATCTATAAATTTAACAAAGCCCCTGGACCCAAAGGCATCTCAAATGAATATTACCACCTCTATTTAATCCTGGGCCCCCCAAAGGGGTAACATTTTCGGATATACATCCACCTCAAAACCCCCTAAAAATTACGCAAACAATATTACCACAACCTAAACCAGAAAAGCAAAAACAAAGTCCAAATTATAATCTATATCATTATTTAAAAACGGATAAAAATTGATCCCAAAATCCTTGCCCTAAATTCGTTCCATTCTTCCCTTTTCATTCCAAGATCAGGGTGGTTTCATAGCAGGGAGGGAAGCAAAAATGCCACCCCCCATACTTAACCTGGACAAATAGCGGGCCTCAAAACCATTGGCCTCCCATCTTAATCCGAGAAGCTTTTGACAAGTAAACAATATTTGGGAAATAACCTACACAAATTTGGAATTTCCGGTTTCCTGCTGTCGCTATTTTAGCACTAACTCCTCCCCCCCTCCGCAGGCTTTCTTCTGGGGTTTTTTTTTCCAAAATTTATTCCCTACAAACTACCCCGCAGGTGTCCCCTTTTTCCATTGATTTTTATCTTTGATTGAGCCCCCAGCTAAAAATTAGAAAAACACCTTAATTCGGGGATTGTTTCCAAATACAAACATAAAATAAGTCAACGCAACACTCATTTAAACGCTTCTAACCGCCCCCTCAATCCCCTATCTGGGTCCCCAGGGAAACCACAGTCTCCTTTTACAATTAAAAAATCAAGTTCTTTTTTTCCGATTAAAAACACCCAAACGCCCCTCTTCCCAGAGAAATTTTGGGTTTTTCACTGGGAAAGCCCCCATTGACACCCGGGGGTTTTAAAAACACCCTCTCCCCAAATGACCTAAAGAATTTTTACCTATTTTATAGACTTTGAAAAAAAAATAAAAAGGTGAAACCCAAAAAGGATACAAAATAAACCATAAAAATGATGCTTTTTCCAAGTTCATCTATATATCCCGACAATTCCCCCAATTATTCCCCCCCAGAACTGACAAAAATTCAACTCTCCTATCAAAATTTAATGGAACGTAAAAAACAAGGGGAAAAAAAAAACCTCTTATTTTACAGTCAAAAAAAAGGGGCCGGCAGTACCAATCTACAAGCATATAAATTGCTATTCTTCTCGAACAGGGCCCCCCCCCCTATGTCAAAAATATGCCTTGTCATGGCAGATTGGGAACATCTTCTTCCACCTCCTGTTTAGCTACTCTATTTAAACCATCTTCGGAGCCCAGCCCCCACCCCTCCCGCAATCTTATCAGATCTCCTTTGCTCTGGAAGAATATTTTACAAATCCTGGGGTTTTCCCCCTAAGGGGGCAATCCTTGGGTTACTCCCAAAGCTGGATGAAAAAATTTTCGACCTCCCCTGGTCAAACCTAAACCTCCACTCAACCCAAAGTTCCACAAAAAGGAACCCAAACCTTTTTGGACCTCACGCCCACACATTTGAAACGTCCAGCATTTACTTTTCCATACTCCAAATCCATCATTTATACAACGATTAAATCCGTCTTACCCCTACCTCCCTTTAACTTTCAAAAATTTTTTATTGGAAAAAAAGGGTTTAGAAAGCTTTTCACTGATTTACCATATGATTACGACAACAGACATGATAAAATTCCTTCCAGCCAAATGGGGAAAACAAATTATCGAAAAAATTCTCCCGACAATGGAAAATGCCCATATAGCCCCATCTCAGCTCAATAAATGCATTAACCATATTTAAACCGCGAAAAATTCACCTTAGATTACCCCCCCCCCCTACCCCCCCTACCCCTATACACCCCGGTCACCAAAATTTTTTGGAAAAAAATGTGGCCCAACCCGGGAAATCTATACATGTCTGGTGGGGTTCCCCCTATATTAACGCTTATGGAAACGTTTTTTCGCCTTTTTTCCAGAATTACCGGGTTTCATTGTAAACCCACCCAAAAAGGCAGTGTTAAAAGTCTCTCCTCAATCCCTCCTTTTTTCTGAGGACGGTTTTTTTCCATTTTTAATATCCACTCAACAACAATTGCCTTGCTATGGAAATCCCCCCCCAAATTCCATCCTCTCCGATATAATTAATAGATTAACCACAATTGCTTCTGTGAACAAAAAAAATCGCGACCCCCTATTTTGTCTTAAAAAGACATTCTATGGGGAAACCATGGGTCTCTTCCCAAATTCGTTCGAACACCTTCATAAACCACTGTTTCTGCACATTAATCTGTCTCCTGATACTTTTTATTGTATCTAGCATGCTAAACTTAATTCATTTCTATTAAAAAACTTTCAGTTTTTTGTTCCTTACTTTTATTTTTCTTCCTGCATTTTTCAAACCCCTTAAATACTCATTCGCTGATAATTTACTGAAAATTCCTACCCTGTATAACCTGCACTTTTATTAACTCAAATAAAGTCATGTTTAAAAAGATCAACCATTCCCTCAACCCACTTGGCTAGGCAAACCTTATACCCACATTGTTAAAAATGTTGCCCCTGTGCTCACCGCTTTGCCCCCAATTAGTGTAGAAGGGGCCCCTTCTCTAGTTTTTGGGAGGCCCCCCTCCCCCCCGCGCAGAGCGTCACCCGCAGAGCCCCTCCCCGCTGGAAAAGTCCCCCGAACCCCCCCCCCCCGCAAGGGGCCCCCCGGCAGACCCCCCCCCCCGCTGCGACGCCCCCGCAGAGCCCCCCCCCCGCTGCGACGTCCCCCGCAACCCCCTCCCCGCTGCAGCTTTCCCCCGGGGACCCCCCCCCCCCGCTGCAGAGCGCCACCGGGTACCCCCCCCCCGCGCAGACGTCCACCCGAGAGCCCCCCCCCCGCTCAGACTCCCCCGGGAGAGCCCCCTCCCCGCGCAACCTCCCCAGGGCCCCCCCTCCCCCTGCAGAACGTCACCCCGCAAGCCCCTCCCCCCCCGCAGGCGTCACCCCCCCAGAGCCCCCCCCCCGCCAAGCGTCACCCGCAGAGCCCCCCCCCCCCGAACGCACCCGGGAACCCCCCCCCGCCGCAAGCGTCACCCGGCAAGCCCCCCCCCCCTGCAAGCGTCCCCAGCAAACCCCCCCCCACCAGACGTCACCCCAGAGCCCCCTCCCCCTGCAGAGCATCACCCCAGAGCCCCCTCCCCGCCCAGGGGATCACCCGGCAGAGCCCCCCCCCCCGCTGCAGACAACACCCAGCAAACCCCTTACCCCTCAAGAAACACCCGGCAAGCCCCTCCCCCTGCAGACACACCCCCGCCCCCCCAGG
>JAODAL010008113.1:0-120234 GCA_025379985.1 Phyllomedusa bahiana
CGTCCCCCCAAAGATTTGCGCTTTTTGATCCGTTTTTTATAATAAAACACACACATTTGCTATAAAGTAAAATTGCCCGTACGACAATATCGGCCGCATTACAGAGCGCCTGCAGCACTTTGTAATGCGCCCGATCCCGGGGGGCGTGCTGGAGGCGGGGAGCACTACAACCGTACAAAGCTGCACATTTATAGCTTCGGTACAGCAATTCCAGGCCCATTTCTGCTGAAACAGGTATCCTTGTACGTTAATATTAACTAAACCTTAACTTGTAACAAATGAGACCTCACTATATATGATCACCCACTATTATCCAGAGCGCCCACAGTGTGCAGCCCGAACAGCAGCTAGAGGAGGGGGGTGCGGAGTGACTCCATAAGGTCCTGGTAGGTTGTCTGGAGCCGACTGCTGGAGGGGCCATAGAGCCAACACCATCATCGAGGGAACCCACATGCTGACTGCACCCACAGCTTCTGGAGGGGCCATAGAGCCAACACCACCATCCAGGGCCCCACATGCTGACTGCACCCACAGCTGCTGGAGGGTCCATAGAGCCAACACCACCATCCAGGAGCCCCACATGCTGACTGCACCCACAGCGGCGGGAGGGTCCATAGAGCAAACACCACCATCCAGGGCCCAACATGCAGACTGCACCCACAGCTGTTTGGAGGGACCATAGAGCCAAAAAACCCGCCATCCAGGAGCCCCAAAATGCTGGACTATACCCACAGCTGCTGGAGGGGCCATAGAGCCAACACCACCATCCAGGGGCCCCACATGCTGACTGCACCCACAGCTGCTGGAGGGTCCATAGAGCTAACACCATCATCCAGGGGCCCCACATGCTGACTGCACCCACAGCTGCTGGAGGGGCCATAGAGCCAACACCACCATCCAGGAGCCCCACATGCTGACTGCACCCACAGCAGGGTCCATAGAGCCAAAGCCACCATCCAGGGCCCCACATGCTGACGGCACCCACAGCTGCTGAGGGTCCATAGAGCCAATACCCACCATCCAGGGGCCCCCACATGCTGACTGTACCCACAGCTGCTGGAGTTAACATAGAGCCAACACCACCATACAGGGGCCCCACATGCTGACTGTACCCACGGCTGCTGGAGTTAACATAGAGCCAACACCACCATCCAGGGGCCCCACATGCTGACTGTACCCACAGCTGCTGGAGGGGCCATAGAGCCAACACCACCATCCAGGGGCCCCACATGCTGACTGCTCCCTGGGCTGCTGGAGGGTCCATAGAGCCAACCCCACCATCCAGGGGCCCCACATGCTGACTGCACCCAGCAGCTGCTGAGGGTCCATAGATCCAAAAACCACCTCCAGGGCCCGCAATGCTTTTTTTAGGGGAGTCTGGGAATTCGGGGCCTGAGTAGTACTTGGAAGTCTTGGTCCTGCTCTTACAACAAATGTCGGACATTTCTAGCCGGGGGACAGGTCGCTTTGTGTTTTGGGAAGATCCCATCTGACCCAGGGGAGGCAATCCGCATATATGGGTGTAAGGGATCTGCAAAGAGGGTTTTGTACCCAAATTGGGTGAGAGTGCCTTCCATATGGATCAGTGGCCAAGAGAATGCCCCCAAAACTTCCCCCAGACCAGAACACTGCCGCCACCCGCTTGTGTACTTTCAGCAATGGTTGCAGGGTGTTTGTTCTCCTGTTTCTCACCTGATACCAACATCCATCCATTCTATTACTTGACTCATTGAAGACGACAACACTCCGATTAGTCGAGTCCAATTCCGATACTGGCATGAAAAGTTAAAGGGGTTGTCTCACTACATTGATTCATCTCCCCTCAGTCCTGTTTTCTTGATTTCACCTTGAATTCAGGGGCGTGTTTACTTGCTTCCTGGCTTTAGTAGAAGCCAGGTCTGTACTATAGCAACCAGCGCTGGCAGGGCCCATCAGGGAGAGATTGAACAGGTCTGTAGCTAAAAGCGACCTGAGGGGCTGATGCAGCCCATACAAGAGGGGATATCTAGGAATTTGGTCGGACACTGGTAATGGACACATATTGCAAAGTGACTTGTTTTTTCAAGATCCTTAACATAAAAAGCAGCGATCCCTGTAGTGAGACCACCCCTTTAAGCTGTGGTGACATCCGTCTGCTCCGAGGCCTCATACATAGTAGGGCACGGGTGTCAAACTGCGGCCCTCCAGCTGTTTGGAAACTGCAACTTCCATCATGCCTACTGTTATAGATTATACAAATGCATGATGGGAGTTGTAGTTTCCCAACAGCTGGAGGGCCGCAGCTTGACACCCCCTGCAGTAGGGTAAGCAGAGGTGCAGGGGACATCCATCTGCTCCGGGGCCCCATACACAGTAGGGTTAGCAGAGGTGGGGGTGACATCTGTTTGCTCCGGGGCCCCATACACAGTAGGGTTTTGCTGAGGTGCAGTGACATCTGTCTGCTCCGGGGCCCCATACACAGTAGGGTTAGCGAGGTGCAGTGACATCCGGTCTGCTCCGGGACCCATACACAGTAGGATTAGCAGAGGGCGGTGACATCCGCTGCCCCCGGGGCCCCATACACAGTAGGGGTTTGCAAAGGGGGCAGTGACATCCGTCTGCTCCGGGCCCCATACGCATAGGGTAAGCAGAGGTGCAGTGAATCCGTCTGCTTCCGGGGCCCCATACACAGTAGGGTTAGCAGAGGTGCAGGACATCCGTCGCTCCAGGGCTCCATACACATAGGGTTAGCAGAGGTGCAGTGACATCCATCTGCTCCGGGGCCCCATACACAGTAGGGTTAGCAGAGGTGCGGTGACACCGTCTGCTCCGGGGTCCCATACGCAGGTAGGGTTAGCAAAGGGGCAGTGACATCCGTCTTTCTCCGGGGCCTCATACACAGTAGGGTTAGCAGAGGTGCAGTGACATCCGTCTGCTCCGGCCTCATACACAGTAGGGTTAGCAAGGTGCGGTGACATCCGTCCGGCTCCGGGCCCCAGAGCAGAAGGGTTAGCAGAGGTGCTGTGACATCCGTCTGCTCCGGGTCCCAAACACAGGAGGGTTAGCAGTTGTGCAGTGACATCCGTAAGCGCCCGGGCCCCAAAACCCGGAGGGTTAGCAGGGGTTCAGTGACAACCGTCGGCGCCGGGGCCCCATACACAGTAGGGTTAGCAGAGGTGCAGTGACATCTGTCTGTTCCGGGGCCCCATACACATAGGGTTAGCAGAGGTGCAGTGACATCCGTCTGCTCCGGGGCCCCATACACATAGGGGTTAGCAGAGGTGCAGAGACATACGCTGCTCCGGGCCCCATACACAGTAGGGTTAGCAGAGGTGCAGTGATATCCGTCTGCTCCGGGCCCCATACACAGTAGGTTAAACAGAGGTGCAGTGACATCCGTCTGCTCCAGGGCCCATGCACAGTAGGGTTAGCAGAGGTGGCAGTGACACCGTCTGCTCCGGGCCCCATTACACAGTAGGGTTAACAGGGTGCAGTGACATCTGTCTGCTCCGGGGCCCCATACACAGTAGGGTTAGCGAGAGGTGCATGACATCAGTCGCTCCGGGGCCCCATACACAGTAGGGTTAGCAGAGGTGCACAGACATCTGTCTGCTCCCGGGCCCCATACACAGTAGGTTAGCAGAGTGAGTGACCCTCCATCTGCTTGGGGCCCCATACACAGTAGGGTTAGCAAGGTGCAGTGAAAATCCGTCTGCTCCAGGGCCCCATACACAGTAGGGTTAGCAGAGGTGCAGTGACATCCGTCTGCTCCGGGGCCCCATACACAGTAGGTTACAAGGTGCACAGACATCTGTTTGCCCGGGGCCCCATACACATAGGGTAGCAGAGGTGCAGTGACATCCATCTGCTCTGGGGCCCCATACACAGTAGGGTTAGCAGAGGGGCCCGTGACATCCGTCTCCTCCAGGCCCCATACACAGTAGGGTTAGCAGAGGTGCAGTGACATCCGTCTGCTCCGGGGCCCAAACACAGTAGGGTTAGCAGAGGTGCAGTGAAATCCGTCTGCTCCGGGGTCCCATTTCACGTAAAGGGTTAGCAGAGTGCAGTGACATCCGTCTGCTCCGGGGCCCCATACACAGTAGGTTAGCAGAAGGGGCACAGACATCTGTTTGCTCCGGGCCCCATACACAGTAGGGTTAGCAGAGGTGCGGTGACATCCATCTGCTCTGGACCCCCATACACAGTAGGGTTAGCAGAGGTGTTGTCCTGCTGACTCGGTCATCTCTGGGGGTCTTCTCTCTGGACACTGTATGAGGCCGTTCTCCTGTTCCCCCCCGATGGGTAATATTCTGCGCGGCGCTGATCTCTGTTCCGGTCTCTGGTCTACTCCTTCCATCGCTCGTGTCTCTCACCCTGCCTCTATACCCGGTGCTGCGCACTTGGCGGCGCTCCCGGCTCTATACCCGGTGCTGCGCACTTGGCGGCGCTGCCGGCTCTGTACCCCCGGGGCTTAGGGACATTGGCGGCGGCTGCGGCTCTGTAACCGGTGCTGGGCACTTGGCGGCGCTCTTGGCTCTATACCCGATGCTGCACACTTGGCGGCGCTCTCGGCTCTATACCCGTTGCTGCTCACTTGGCGGCGCTCTTGGCTCTATACCCGCTGCTGCTCACTTGGCGGCGCTCTTGGCTCTATACCCGGTGCTGCGCACTTGGCGACGCTCTCGGCTCTATACCCGGTGCTGCACACTTGGCGGCGCTCTCGGCTCTATACCCGGTGCTGCGCACTTGGCGGCGCTGCCGGCTCTATACCCGGTGCTGCGCACTTGGCGGCGCTGCCGGCTCTATACCCGGTGCTGCGCACTTGGCGGCGCTGCCGGCTCTATACCCGGTGCTGCTCACTTGGCGGCGCTGCCGGCTCTATACCCGGTGCTGCGCACTTGGCGGCGCTGCCGGCTCTATACCCGGTGCTTGCGCAGCATGGCGCGCTGCCGGCTCTATACCCGGTGCTGCACACTTGGCGGCGCTCTTGGCTCTGTACCCGGTGCTGCACACTTGGCGGCGCTGCCGGCTCTGTACCCGGTGCTGCACACTTGGCGGCGCTGCCGGCTCTGTACCCGGTGCTGCACACTTGGCGGCGCTCCCGGCTCTATACCCGGTGCTGCACACTTGGCGGCGCTCCTGACCTCGCTCTGATCCAGGTTTTCCCTTGGTGGTGAAGCAATGCCGCCGCCTCGTCCTCGCGGTCATCCAGTGTTTGCTACAGGAGGACAAAGGTCGCTTCTCCTGGTCCCTGCGCCGCCCCCGGAGGTCAGCGCCGCTCCGTCCTCGCTCTGCTCGCTGTTCGGCTGAATCATTGCAGACGCTACAACCTGGGGCAGCGGCGTCGCTGGCCGGGGACTCGCCGGGAATGTCCACACTCAACCTCCTCAGGTAAACGCCGCCGCCCGGAGGGGTCTCCACTGTGTCCTGTGATGGGTGTAAAGGTCTGTAACCACCATGGATGGTATGTCGATAGGAAACAGCCTGATAGCGGCCGGTCCCAGCCATAGCCCCAAACTGAACTCCAGAGCGGGCACAGGAGTCTCATCTTAGAACGGAGATCCCGTCAGACTTGCGCACTAGACTCCATTCTGCTCTATGGGAGTTCCCAGTACAGGGAAGCGCTGTGCTCTCCATTCTGCACTATGGGAGTTCCCAGGACAGGGGAGAGCTGAGTTCTCCATTCTGTTCTATGAGAGTTCCCAGTACAGGGGAGCACTGTGCCCTCTCCATTCTGTTCTATGGGAGTTCCTGGTACAGGGGAGCGCTGTGCCCTTTCCATTCTGTTCTATGGGAGTTCCCGGTACAGGGGAGCGCTGTGTTCTCCATTCTGTTCATGGGAGTTCCCAGTACAGGGGAGCGCTGTGTCTCCATTCTGTTCTATGGGAGTTTCCCAGTACAGGGAGCGCTGTGTTCTCCATTCTGTTCTATGGGAGTTCCCAGTACAGGGGAGCGCTGTGTTCTCATTCTGTTCTATGGGAGTTCCCAGTACAGGGGAGCGCTGTGTTCTCCAGTCTGTTCTATGGGAGTTCCCAGTACAGGGGAGCGCTGTTCTCCATTCTGCTCTATGGGAGTTCCCATACAGGGGGGCGCTGTGTTCTTCATTCTGTTTCTATGGGATTCCCAGTACAGGGGAGCGCTGTGTTCTCCATTCTGTTCTATGGGACCTCCCAGTAAAGGGATCGCTGTGTTCTCCATTCTGTTCTATGGACTTCCCAGTACAGGGAGCGCTGTTGTTCTCCATTCTCCTCTTGTTGAGTTCCCATTACTCGGGAGCGCTGTGTTCTCCATTCTCCTCTATGGGAGTTCCCAGTACAGGGGAGCGCTGTGTTCTCCATTCTGTTCTATGGGAGTTCCCGGTACAGGGGAGCACTGTGCCCTCTCCATTCTGTTCTATGGGAGTTCCTGGTACAGGGGAGCGCTGTGCCCTTTCCATTCTGTTCTATGGGAGTTCCCGGTACAGGGGAGCGCTGTGTTCTCCATTCTGTTCTATGGGAGTTCCCAGTACAGGGGAGCGCGGTGTTCTCCATTCTGTTCTATGGCAGTTCTCAGTACAGGGGAGCGCTGTGTTCTCCATTGTGTTCTATGTGAATTCCCAGTACAGGGGAGCACAGTGTTCTCTCCATTGTGTTCTATGGGAGTTCCTAGTACAGGGGAGCACTGTGTTCTCCGTTCTGTTATATGGGAATTCCCAGTACAGGGGAGCGCTGTGTTCTCAATTCTGTTCTATGGGAGCTCCCAATACAGGGGAGCCATGTGTTCTCCATTCTGTTCTATGGGAGCTCCCAATACAGGGGAGCCATGTGTTCTCCATTCTGTTCTATGGGAGCTCCAAATACAGGGGAGCCATGTGTTCTCCATTCTGTTCTATGGGAGCTCCAAATACAGGGGAGAGCTGTGTTCTCCATTCTCCTCTATGGGAGTTCCCAATACAGGGGAGCGCTGTGTTCTCTATTCTCCTCTATGGGAGTTCCCAGTACAGGGGAGTGCTGTGTTTGTCCGTACGGCACTTAGGTCTGCCATAGAACAGAATGGAGAGCTGGACAGGTCTCACCGAATCTCCTTTCAATATCAACCCTTTTGGGGGCCTGTTCTATAGATAGGGGAGCACCTATCAGACTTTGGTTGTGTATTCTGTTAATGTTCCAGTCTATGGTACGAGCTCCCCTCCTATATTTGTCGGCGGAGGCTTGGGTCATATTAGAGCGCTGTGTGACTGTCTCCGCCACATAGACCGCCCCGGCCTGAGGACCCAGGTGTTGGCATCTACAGCACTTTGTATCAGTGACCAACATTGGACTCTAATTCTCATCATCCAGTCTGTCTGGGATTACAGTAATGGACCGGGCGGGGTGAGTGGGGCGCGGGCCTACAAGGCACTGGCCATCTCCTGTATCCCACCCATAGAATAGAGATGCAGGGGATGTGGGACATCCTCAGCCTGAAATCTATGGGGGAACTGTGGTTTTAACTGTTTTCTTATAAATGATCCAAATCAGCGGGTGTGTGTGACAAGTGACCCTGTTTTTGGGGGCACATTAGGCGGCACGTTGCGCGGTGCTGGTTGGGCTCAGCGTGCGGCACATGGCGCGGTGTTGGTGGGGCTCGGCATGCGGCACATGGCGCGGTGCTGGTGGGTCTCGGCATGCGGCACATGGCGCAGTGCTGGTTGAGCTCGGCATGCGGCGCATGGCGCGGTGTTGGTGGGTCTCTGCATGCGGCACATGGCGCGGTGATGGTGGGGCTCGGCATGCGGCACGTGGCGCGGTGATGGAGGGCCTCGGCATGCGGCACATGCCGAGGTGAGGGAGGGGCTCGGCATGCGGCACATGGCGCGGTGCTGGTTGAGCTCGGCATGCGGCGCATGGCGCGGTGTTGGTGGGGCTCGGCATGCGGCACATGGCACGGTGTTGGTGGGGCTCGGCATGCGGCACATGGCGCGGTGTTGGTGGGGCTCGGCATGCGGCACATGGCACGGTGTTGGTGGGGCTCGGCATGCGGCGCATGGCGCGGTGCTGGTGGGGCTCGGCATGCGGCGCATGGCGCGGTGCTGGGGGGGCTCGGCATGCGGCGCATGGCGCGGTGCTGGTGGGGCTCGGCATGCGGCGCATGGCGCGTGTTGGTGGGGCTCGGCATGGGGGCACATGGCACGGTGTTTGGTGGGGCTCGGCATGCGGCACATGGCGCGGTGTTGGTGGGGCTCGGCATGCGGCTCATGGCGCGGTGCTGGTGGGGCTCGGCATGCGGCACATGGCGCGGTGCTGGTGGGGCTCGGCGTGCGGCTTGTGGCGGGCATTAGGCCCCCGAGCTGTGGTGCACAGATCTCCTCTGGGACTGTCTTTATTCCCTGGATGCCGCTCTCCTGTGGACACAACTTATCAGCACCAGATCCGGCCACATTTTTGTAAACAGCAATGTTCAAGGACGCTGCGGCTACAAACACGAGGCGCCTCTCCGGCTGGAGTGTGGCCCCTTTCCGGCTGGAGTGTGGCCCCTTTCCGGCTGGAGTGTGGCCCCTTTCCGGCTGGAGTGTGGCCCCTTTCAGGCTGGAGTGTGGCCCCTTTCCGGCTGGAGTGTGGCCCCTTTCCGGCTGGAGTGTGGCCCGTAAACTCAAGAGTTTACAGACCGTCACCGACCTGAGAAAAGGCAGTAATTGACCAGGAGGAACCAAGGAACCATAAGGCTAGGTTCTCCCGGCTTAATTACGGCCCGCAATTGCGCTGTGTGGGAGCGTGGGGCTGGCACCTCGCGTATACGCCGCTGGTAATTCACATGTCACTTCTCTCCCCGCGGCGGATTCACAGAGTTACAGAATGATTTAACTCCTTCCTGTCACAACCATTTTTATATCCCGCCTTCCAGGAGCTGTAACTTTTTTCCCCCTCCTTTATATACACAGGTGGATGAAGGCTTCTTTTTTGCAGGACAAGTTGTACTTTATAATGGTCCCATTGATCCAACCATATAATAGACTGGGAAGCCCAAAACAATGCCTTATTTATTTATTTTTTTTATAAAATCAGTTGCGTCATTTTTGCAGGGGGTTAGTCTTTGTCCGGTGTGAATGGCGTTACCTGCGTTTTGCAGATTGGTGCAGTTCGGGCGATGCAACATTTCTATAGTTTTTGTTCTGTTAGTTGCATTGCAGCGCCGTATTCTGCGGCCCGGAACAGTCGTGCTTTATCCCTATGTCTAAGGGCTCGTGTTTTTTTTCTTTTTTTGTCTTTTTTTTTTAAAGCTGCAGTTTTTATTTTGGGATATGTACTGTTTTTTTTGTTTTTTTTTCCCCAGTTATTTTGAAGGTGAGCAAAGTAACAAAAAAACAGTCTAGGGTTTGTTCACACGGCTGATTGGACGCTTATTTTTCTCGTTTGAGGAGCGCCTCACATTTTGCAGATTTACACGATTTTCAGCAAGTCAACCTTTTTTTTTTTTTTCCCCCCACTGTGGTTTTTTGGAGCAGATTCTTGTCCACAAACCGTGTTGGACGCCGTTTTGAATATCGCCATTGTTTTCTATGGGCATTTTATGCGTTTAAACCGCCTCATGTATTGAAGTCGCTTATTTTTCTGCGCTGGAAAATGCGGCCAAATAAGCGAGCAAAAAAACCCGCCGTTGCATGAATGATGCGGTTTTACATAGGTATCGATGGAAATGAACTGGAGGCGTTTTATAGTAGTTTTCGATGCTGTTTTGGGGGCAGAATTCGCACCTAAAGCTGCATCCAAATCAGCCGTGTGACCGCACCCTTAGGGCGACCTGTATGAACAGGGCTGCGCTAGATCTCAGGCTGAAAAGACCCAAGACTTCTGGCGCAGCCCTGTTCATACAGGTCGCCCTAAGGGTGCGGTCACACGGCTGATTTGGATGCAGCTTTAGGGTCCCCTTGTGCGATCATTTTAAATGGCCCATGCGACAATATGAGATGCATTAGAACCGTACGAAGCTCCACATTTATAGCTTCAGTGCGGCAAATCCAGGGGCATTACTGCTGGAACAGGTAGAGCACTTTACAAGGGGTTCACCTGAGCCTGAAGTGTCGCTTTGTAGCTGGAAAGCGCTAAATCTATGACCGACAGGAGAACAGGTTCAGAGATTCAGGCACAATCTACAATACTAATGTGCACAGCTACTCACAGCTCTTTACATAAACAGATCTTTGTTTGCCTGCAGTGAGCACATTGTGGGGGAAGGCATGGTGATGTCAAGCTTGCTTGGTCACATGATATGCAGTTCAAACAAATTATACACACCCCCTTCTGAAGACACTGAAAGCTGAAGCAGGACAAAGCAGGCAGGAAACGCCTTTGTGGTAAAACCCCTTTAAACTACAGTCATCCGAACCTGTGGCTTGGGGCCCTCTGACTATTCCTCCAGCATCATTGGTTTAAGGAGAGCAGGATCGGACATGTTGAATTTTAATCCCGGATTCTTCGGTTTCCTTGGAGCTGAGCCTCTGGTAGAAGTGTCTGGCAGCGACTTTTCCTGCTCTTCCCATTGACGACTTGTGCTGGGCTGTGCCGCCGCGGGTCAGCACAGGCTTCAGCAGGGGGATGCCCATTGCAGGGTTACCTTATTACCGGGCTGTTCTCTCTTCACTCTTTCTGGTCTCCTGTATATTTCTTCTACCGAGCGAGGGTGTAAGCTGCTGATTGGCTGCAGCGGTCAGATTTAAGGAGTACAGTGACGTCCGGCAGGGGCAAGTGACCGCCGCGCTGGTGACGTCCTATTCAGAAGAAGCAAGTAAACGTAAGACCGGTGGAGACTGAGGACGGCGCAGCACTGGATTGGAGGCAAGGCGAGTGTGAACGTGGTGGGTTTTTGAGCGTTTGTGAGCAGCTGGAGCTCAGTGAGGTTGGATGGAGTGCACAGCTGGAGCTCAGTGAGGTTGGATGGAGTGCACAGCTGGAGCTCAGTGAGGTTGGATGGAGTGCACAGCTGGAGCTCAGTGAGGTTGGATGGAGTGCACAGCTGGAGCTCAGTGAGGTTGGATGGAGTGCACAGCTGGAGCTCAGTGAGGTTGGATGCGTTTGTGAGCCGCTGGAGCTCAGTGAGGTTGGATGGAGAGCGTTTGTGAGCCGCTGGAGCTCAGTGAGGTTGGATGGAGAGCGTTTGTGAGCTTTGGAGCTCAGTGAGGTTGGATGGAGAGCGTTTGTAGCAGCTGAGCTCAGTGAGGTTGGATTGAAGAGAACAGCTGGAGCTCAGTGAGGTTGGATGGAAGCGTTTGTGAGCAGCTGGAGCTCAGTGAGGTTGGATGGAGAGCGTTTGTGAGCAGCTGGAGCTCAGTGAGGTTGGATGGAGAGCGTTTGTGAGCAGCTGGAGCTCGGTGAGGTTTGGGATGAGAGAGCGTTTATGAGCAGCTGGAGCTCAGTGAGGTTGGATGGAGAGCACAGCTGGAGCTCAGTGAGGTTGGATGGAGAGCACAGCTGGAGCTCAGTGAGGTTGGATGGAGAGCACAGCTGGAGCTCAGTGAGGTTGGATGGAGAGCGTTTGTGAGCAGCTGGAGCTCAGTGAGGTTGGATGGAGAGCGTTTGTGAGCAGCTGGAGCTCAGTGAGTTTGGATGGAGAGCGTATTTGTGAGCAGCTGGAGCTCAGTGAGGTTGGATGGAGACGTTTGTGAGCAGCTGGAGCTCAGTGAGGTTGGATTGGAGAGCCTTTGTGAGCAGCTGGAGCTCAGTGACGTTGGATGGAGAGCGTTTGTGAGCGGATGGAGCTCAGTGAGGTTGGATGGAGAGGTTTGTGAGCAGCTGGAGCTCAGTGAGGTTGGATGGAGGCGTTTGTGAGCAGATGGAGCTCAGTGGATGATGAATGGTGGCGTTTGTGAACAGCTGGAGCTCAGTGAGGTTGGATGGAGAGCGTTTGTGAGCAGCTGGAGCTCAGTGAGGTTGGATGGAGAGAGTTTGTTAGCCGCTGGAGCTCAGTGAGGTTGGATGGAGAGCGTTTGTGAGCAGCTGGAGCTCAGTGAGGTTGGATGGAGAGCGTTTGTGAGCAGCTGGAGCTCAGTGAGGTTGGATGGAGGCGTTTGTGAGCAGCGGTAGCTCAGTGAGGTCGGATGGAGAGCGTTTGTGAGCAGCTGGAGCTCAGTGAGGTCGGATGGAGGCGTTTGTGAGCAGCTGGAGCTCAGTGAGGTTGGATGGAGAGAGTTGGAGTGCAGCTGGAGCTCAGTGAGTTGGATGGAGAGCGTTTGTGAGCAGCTGGACCTCAGTGAGGTTGGAGGGAGAGCGTTTGTGAGCAGCTGGGAGCTCAGTGATGTTGGATGGAGAGCGTTTGTGAGCAGCGGAAGCTCAGTGAGGTTGGATGGAGAGCGTTTGTGAGCAGCTGGAGCACAGTGATTTTGGATGGAGGCGTTTGTGATCAGCTGGAGCTCAGAGAGGTTGGATGGAGAGCGTTTGTGAACAGCTGGAGCGCAGTGAGGTTGGATGGAGAGCGTTTGTGAGCAGCTGGAGCTCAGTGAGGTTGGATGGAGAGCGTTTGTGAACAGCTGGAGCTCAGTGAGGTTAGATGGAGAGCGTTTGTGATCAGCTGGAGCTCAGTGAGGTTGGATGGAGGCGTTTGTGAGCAGCTTGAGCTAAGTGAGGTTGGATGGAGAGCGTTTGTGAGCAGCTGGAGCTCAGTGAGGTTGGATGAGAGCGTTTGTGAACAGCTGGAGCTCAGTGAGGTTGGATGGAGAGCGTTTGTGAGCAGCTGGCGCTCAGTGTGTTTGGTTGTAGCCGTTGGTGAGCAGCTGGAGCTCTGTGTGTTTGGTTGGAGGCGTTTGTGAGCAGCTGGAGCTCAGTGAGGTTGGATGGAGGCGTTTGTGAGCAGCTGGAGCTCAGTGAGGTTGGATAGAGAGCGTTTGTGAGCGGCTGGAGCTCGGTGAGGTTGGATGGAGAGCGTTTGTGAGCAGCAGTTTTCAGCTCTTTCCACAGATTCTCCATTGGATTCAGCTCTGGATGTGACTTGGCCATTCTAACACCTGGATCTTATTTGGGAACCTTCCATTGTAGATTTTGCTTTGTTTGGGATCATTGTCTTGTTGGAAGATAAATTTCCGTCCCAGTCTCAGGTCTTTTGCAGACTCCAACAGGTTTTCTCCAGAATGGTCCTGGATTTGGCTCCATCCATCTTCCCATCAATTTTAACCATCTTCCCTGTTCCTGCTGAAGAAAAGCCCAAACCATGATGCTGCCCCCCACCATGTGTGACAGTGGGGATGGTGTGTTCCTTGGTCTTCATAATGCTGCCCCCACCATGTGTGACAGTGGGGATGGTGAGTTCAGGGGGATGAGCTCTCTTGCTTTTACGCCAAACATATCGTTTTGCATTGTGGCCGTTGGATTGTGGTTTCCTCGGAGCAGAGCCCCTTCTTCCACATGTTGGGGTCTCCCAGGCGACCCCTTCTTCCACATGTTTGGGGTCTCCCTGGCGGCCCCTTCTTCCACATGTTTGGGGTCTCCAAGGCGGCCCCTTCTTCCACATGTTTGGGGTCTCCAAGGCGGCCCCTTCTTCCACATGTTTGGCGTCTCCCAGGCGGCCCCTTCTTCCACATGTTTGGTGTCCCCCAGGCGGCCCCTTCTTCCACATGTTTGGTGTCTCCCAGGCGGCCCCTTCTTCCACATGTTTGGTGTCTCCCGGGCGGCCCCTTCTCCCACATGTTTGGTGTCTCCCAGGCGGCCCCTTTTTCCACATGTTTGGTGTCTCCCGGGCGGCCCCTTCTGCCACAGGTTTGGTGTCCCACGTGCGGCCCCTTCTTCCCCATGTTTGGTGTCCCCCGGGCGGCCCCTTCTTCCACATGTTTGGTGTCTCCCGGGCGGCCCCTTCTTCCACATGTTTGGTGTCTCCCAGGCGGCCCCTTCTTCCACATGTTTGGTGTCTCCCGGGCGGCCCCTTCTTCCACATGTTTGGTGTCTCCCGGGCGGCCCCTTCTTCCACATGTTTGGGGTCTCCCAGGCGGCCCCTTCTTCCACATGTTTGGGGTCTCCCGGGCGGCCCCTTCTTCCACATGTTTGGGGTCTCCCGGGCGGCCCCTTCTTCCACATGTTTGGGGGCTCCCGGGCGGGCCCCTTCGTCCCAATGTTTGGGGTCTCCCAGGCGGCCCTTCTTCCACATGTTTGGGCTCTCCCAGGCGGCCACGTCCTCCACATGTTTGGGGTCTCCCAGGCGGCCCCTTCCTCCACATGTTTGGGTTTCTCCCAGGCGGCCCCATCTCCCACATGTTTGGTGTCTCCCAGGCGGCCCCCTTCTTTCACATGTTTTGGTGTCTCCAGGCGGCCCCTTCTCCCACCTGTTTGGGGTCTCCCAGGCTGCCCCTTCTCCCACATGTTTGGGGTCTCCAGGCGACCCCTTCTCCCACATATTTGGTGTCTCCCAGGCGGCTTGTGGCAAACTTTAAACCAGACTTTTTATGGATATCTTTGAGAAATAGCTTCTTCTTGCCTCTTCCATAAAGGGCAGATTTGTGCAGTGACTGATTGTTGTCCTATGGACTCTCCCACCTCAGCTGGAGATCTCTGCAGTTCATCCAGAGGGATCATGGGCCTCTTGGCTGCATCTCTGATCAGTCTTTTTGTTTAGAGGGAAGGCCGGGTCTTGGTAGATTTGCAGGGGTCTGATACTCCTTCCATTTCAATATGATCGCTTGCACAGGGCTCCTTGGGATGTTTAAAGTTTGGGAAATCTTTTTGTATCCAAATTCGGCTTTAAACTTCTCCACAACAGTATCGCGGACCTGCCTGGTGTGTTCCTTGGTCTTCATGATGCTCTCTGCGCTTTAAACAGAACCCTGAGCCTATCACAGAGCAGGTGCATTTATATGGAGACTTGATTACACACAGGTGGATTATATTTATCATTATCAGTCATTTAGGACAACATTGGATCATTCAGAGATCCTCACTGACCACCTGGAGTGAGGCTGCTGTACTGAAAGTAAAGGGGCCGTATAATATTGCACGCCCTACTTTACAGTTTGTTTGTTTTTCTTTTACAATAGTTTAAAATATCTAATAAATTTCGTTCCACTTCACAATTGTGTCCCACCTGTTGTTGATTCTTCCCAAAATTTTTTTATATCTTTGTTTGAAGCCTGAAATGTGGCAAAAGGTTGAAAAGTTCAAGGGGGCCGAATACTTTCGCAAGTCAATATATCTGACTGTTGCAACAGCTATTAGAAATTGCTCTTCGGTACACAGTAAATTGTGCTTGGCTGCAGCTGCATACAGGATTTCTGACTGGTGTAACAGCCATTAGAAATTACTTCTAGGTGCTCTGTAATGCCAGTAACTTTACTCACCTGCAGCTGCATACAGGATTTCTGGCTGATGCAACAGTCTCTGTTAGGTCAAATGACCTGCTCTCTGATTGGCTGATAGACACTTTTGCTTTAGATGCAGGCAGGAAGTCTGGCTCTTTATACATTCCTATGAGACTGACTCTGAAATTCCCATAGGAGTCCTAGAGCTGTTGACTTTTGGGTCATGTTCAGTTGTGTCCTGGTGGGCTGGAGGGGCGCTCGTTGCCGGGTGGTTGCGCTCGTTGCCGGGTGGTTGCGCTCGTTGCCGGGTGGTTGCGCTCGTTGCCGGGTGGTTGCGCTCGTTGCCGGGGTGGTTGCGCTCGTTGCCGGGTGGTTTGCGCTCGTTGCCGGGTGGTTGCTCTCGTTGACGTGTGGTTGCTCTCGTTGCGGTGTGGTTGCGCTCGTTGCCGGGGTGGTTGCGCTCGTTGCCGGGTGGTTGCGCTCGTTGCCGGGTGGTTGCGCTCGTTGCCGGGTGGTTGCGCTCGTTGCCGGGTGGTTGCGCTCGTTGCCGGGTGGTTGCGCTCGTTGCCGGGTGGTTGCGCTCGTTGCCGGGTGGTTGCGCTCGTTGCCGGGTGGTTGCGCTCGTTGCCGGGTGGTGTTGGCTCGTTGCCGGGTGGTTGCGCTCGTTGCCGGGTGGTTGCGCGTCGTTGCCGGGTGGTTGCGCTCGTTGCCGGGTGGTTGCGCTCGTTGCCGGGTGGTTGCGCTCGTTGCCGGGTGGTTGCGCTCGTTGCCGGTGGTTGCGCTCGTTGCCGGGTGGTTGCGCTCGTTGCCGGGTGGTTGCGCTCGTTGCCGGGTGGGTTGCGCTCGTTGCCGGGTGGTTGCGCTCGTTGCCGGGTGGTTGCGCTCGTTGCCGGGTGGTTGCGCTCGTTGCCGGGTGGTGGCGCTAGTTGCCGGGTGGTGGCGCTCGTTGCCGGGTGGTGGCGCTCGTTGCCGGGTGGTGGCGCTCGTTGCCGGGTGGTGGCGCTCGTTGCCGGGTGGTGGCGCTCGTTGCCGGGTGGTGGCGCTCGTTGCGGGGGGTGGCGCTCGTTGCCGGGTGTGGCTCTGAGTGGTGGTGGCGCTCGTTGCCGGGTGGTGGCGCTCGTTGCCGGGTGGTGGCGCTCGTTGCGGGTGGTGGCGCTCGTTGACGGGTGGGGCGCTCGTTGCCGGGTGGTGGCGCTCGTTGCCGGGTGGTGGGCGCTCGTTGCGGGTGGTGGCGCTCGTTGCCGGGTGGTGGCGCTCGTTGCGGGTGGTGGCGCTCGGCGCGGTGGTGGCGCTCGTTGCCGGGTGGTGGCGCGCGTTGCCGGGTGGTGGCGCTCGTTGCCGGGTGGTGGCGCTCGTTGCCGGGTGGTGGCGCTCGTTGCCGGGTGGTGGCGCTCGTTGCCGGGTGGTGGCGCTCGTTGCCGGGTGGTGGCGCTCGTTGCCGGGTGGTGGCGCTCGTTGCCGGGTGGTGGCGCTCGTTGCCGGGTGGTGGCGCTCGTTGCCGGGGGGTGGCGCTCGTTGCCGGGTGGTGGCGCTAGTTGCCGGGTGTTGGCGCTCGTTGCCGGGTGGTGGCGCTAGTTGCCGTGTGGAGGCGCTCGTTGCCGTGGGGTGGCCGGGTGGTGGCGCTCGTTGCCGGGTGGTGGCCGCTCGTTGCCGGGTGGGGCGCTCGTTGCCGGGTGGTGGCGCTCGTTGCCGGGTGGTGGCGCTCGTTGCCGGGTGGTGGCGCTCGTTGCGGGTGGTGGCGCTCGTTGCAGGGTGGTGGCGCTACGTTGCCGGGTGGTGGCGCTCGTTTGCCGGGTGGTGGCGCTCGTTGCCGGGTGGTGGCGCTCGTTGCGGGGGTGGGGCGCTCGTTGCCGGGTGGTGGCGCTCGTTGCCGGGTGGTCGCGCTTGTTGCCATGGGGCGCTCATTGCTTTCTCTCTTTTTTCCAGGCTGCTGGAGATCGACAGTAAGTCTCTGCGCTCCGTCAATGGGTCCAGAAGAAATAGCGGCTCCTCGCTGGTGTCCAGCTCGTCGGCGTCCAGTAACCTCAGTCACCACCAGGAGGAGGACGCGTGGCTGCTCTGGGGGCGCATCGTCAATGAATGGGATGAAGTTTACAGGAAGAAGGAGAAGCAGATTAAGGTGATGCCCTGAGAGTAGCGCAGAGTAAGATCCTCCCCGGAGTGACGTGCGCGGGGAGACCTCACCTCTTAGTAAATGGACAAACGTGAACGCCCAAACTGAGAGCCCATGGAGCAGACTCACTCACTGAGCATGCTCCGTACACAGCGGCTGCTGATACAGCCGGGATCGGGGACAGCTCCGATCCCCACCACAGCAGTGAAGTTGGCCAGAGCATCTCAATGATTAGTTTTGGGGCCCCCATTGCTCCAGATTGTGACTTTGAGGTGCCTTTAGATTGCTGTGGTAGCGGGAGTCCTAGCAGCTGCCATGTTTGTACTCCTGTTACATCCTGCCGTAGGCTGGGTATGGTAGATGAATAAAATGACTGTACACTGCAGTACATCCGTCCAGCTGTATATAACACAGGCGATGAAGCGATGGCAAACTCCAGTCGCCAAGAGGGGAATGAATATGGACAAAAAAACAAAAATTAAAAATTAAATAACTAACTTGTAAAAAAGTAAAAAGTTTTAAAAATGTATACATAAAAATAATAAAAAATAATAAATATGGAGTCACCGCATCCATAGACGTCTGATCTGAAACAATATCGTATTATTTATCCCACACGATGAATGCCATAAAAAAAAAAAAAAAAAAAAAAACCTAAAAAAAATTGCCAGAATTGTGGTGTTTAGTTTGGGTCGCCGAATGAAAAAAGTTGAAAAAGTTGCTTACACTACAAAACTATGGTACATAAGTAAGGTTATCACTGGAATCAGCCCGACCTGTAGAATCTAGATACTACGTCCTTTATCCCGAACAATGGACTCCTTTAAAAATAAATAAATAAATGGAATTTTTTTTCCCATCCATTTCTACTTCAAACAGCGTTCTTGAGGGATTTCCCAGTACGTTACATCATATGGTCAGCGGTACCATTAAAAAGTACATCTTGTCCCGCAAAAAACAAGCCCTCATACGACTATGTAGATGGATAAGTAAAAAAACCTGTGGCTCTTGGGAGGCAAAAACTGAGAACCAAAAGTGACTGCGTCCAGAAGGATGAATAGACCTATTGCTAAGGCCGTGGTCACGCAGCGCCCCGTGCCGGCCCGGCCGCCTGCTGAGCGCCCCCCACTCTCCATATGTGAATGAAACCTGCAAGGTAGGGTAGAGGCGCTTGTAGGTCTGCGGCGGGTTTTGCTGGGAAGCCGCAGTTTGTGTTGAAATCCACAATATAATCGGCAGCAGGAGTTGTAATGTTGTGGATTTGGTCTGAATGCGCACAGGGCGGTTATACTGCAGAATCTTTTCCAAGCAAATCTGCAGGTAAATCTGTATTTACCTGTAAAAATCTGCTGCAGATTCTATGGGTTTTGGCGCGGATTTTACCCCATCCATTACAGTGGAGTATAATTCCACAGGAAATCCGCAGTATATCTTTGTGCTGCAGGTTTAAAAATCCACAATGCAGCTTGATTTTAACGTGTAGAAAATTTCCAACACGTGGGAGGGGAGGGGGGTTTGTAATATCCCAGCCCGATGACGGATACTATGATCTGCTGAGGATTTACCATACAGAAATTCACAACCAATCTGTCCCATATGCAGGGAAACTTTCCGCAGCATGGGGTGGGATTTGTAAAATCTCATTCACTTGCCGGTCACTGGATCTTGCTGCGGATTTTACATGCGCAAACCTGCGGATAAAAACTGAAGCATTTCTGTCCTGTGGGACTTTAACCTAAAAGGGAGGGGGGATTTGCCATGAAAGTCTGATAGGTGTCTCCCCAACCTATACGGGACCCAATCCTATTTTGGAAACGGGCGTCCGAAAGTGACAGCTCAGAATTGAGATCTGGTCAGGCTGGCACACAACTCTCCACATCTATAGGAGTTCCCAGTACAGGGGAGTGCTGTGTTCTCCATTCTGTTCTATGGGAGTTCCCAGTACAGGGGAGCACTGTGTTTCACCATTCTCCTCTATGGGAGTTCCCAGTATAGGGGAGCGCTGTGTTCTCCATTTCTGTTCTATGGGAGTTCCCAGTACAGGGGGGTGCTGTGTTCTCCATTCTGTTCTATGGGAGTTCCCAGTACAGGGGAGCACTGTGTTCTTTATTCTGTTCTATGGGAATTCCCAGTACAGGGGAGGGTTTTGGGGAGGGGGCTGTGTTCTCCATTCTCCTCTATGGGAGTTCCCAGTACAGGGGAGCGCTGTGTTCTCCATTCTGTTCTATGGGAGTTCCCAGTACAGGGGAGCGCTGTGTTCTCCATTCTATTCTATGGGAGTTCCCAGTACAGGGGAGCGCTGTGTTCTTCATTCCGTTCTATGGGAGTTCCCAGTGCAGCTTCCACTTTTTCCCTTTTCCCTACAGACCTTCCACTTGTTGGTTGAAGCGTCCTTTGTACCTGGAAATACTTTGCTGATTTGATGTTAGTTTTGATGTTGTTGCAGGAACTTGTCAGGAAAGGGATCCCACATCACTTCCGTGCAATCGTATGGCAACTATTATGCAGCGCTCAAAACATGCCAATCAAAGAGCAGTATTCGGAGCTCTTGAAAATGACCTCACCGTGCGAGAAGCTCATCAGGAGGGACATCGCCAGGACCTACCCGGAGCACGACTTCTTTAAAGAGAAGGACAGTCTTGGTCAGGAAGTTCTGTTCAACGTTATGAAGGTTTGTCTTAGGTTTCTGCTTTCCATCTTGTACAGTGGTGGCGGCTTGGCTTGGGGCGGCGGTGCCCCTGGGCGGCGGCTTGGCCATAGGCGGCGGGCTTCTGGCGGTTTGACCATTGGTGGCAGTGCCTTTGGGTGGCTGGGCTCGGGGCGGCGGGGCCCCTGGGTGGCTGGGCTCGGGGCGGCGGGGCCCTGGGTGGCTGGGCTCGGGGCGGCGGGGCCCTGGGGTGGCTGGGCTCGGGGGCGGCGGGGCCCCTGGGTGGTGGGCCCCTGGGTGGCTGGGCCCCTGGGCGTGCTGGGGCCACTGGGGGCTGGGCCCTCGGGGCGGCTGGGCCCTGGGCGGCTGGGCCCTGGGCGGCTGGGCCCCTGGGCGGCTGGGCCTCTGGGCGGCGGGGCTGCCGGGCGGCGGGGCCCTGGGCGCGGGGCCCCTGGGCGGCTGGGTCGGGCGGCGGGGCCCCTGGGCGGCTGGGCCCTGCGGCGGCGCGGTGCCCCGGGGCGGCGGGGCCCCGGGCGGGCGGGGCCCGGGGCGGCGGGGGCCCTGGGCGGCGGGGCCCCTGGGCGGCGGGGCCCCCTGGGGGCTGGGCTTGGGGCCCCTGGGCGGAGGTCGGGACGGCGGTGCCCTGGGCGGTGGGCTCGGGACGGCGGTGCCCCTGGGCGGCTGGGCGCGGGGCCCCTCGGTGGTGGGCTCGGGCGCGGGCGGCTGGGCCGTGAGTGGTGGGCTCCTGTGCATACACCTGTTGATTTCCTTCTTCTCCCTCTTTCCAGGCGTATTCTCTGGTGGATCGGGAGGTCGGCTACTGCCAGGGCAGCGCTTTCATTGTGGGGCTTCTCCTGATGCAGGTGAGCACATTGCAGTCATACATACGGATAAGAAGAATACATTTTCTGAAACTTCCTAACAAACTTTACTTCCAGCCTCTTCGCACCACTAGACTCCTCGGCAGTTTTGTCTTTTGTGCAGTGCTGAGACGTGTTTCGTGTTATTTGCTTTATTTACGTTCGTTTTTACTTGTTTTGGTTTTGTCCTTTTTATCATTATATCGGCCATAATCTCACGATCTGCGCATCTGCAGACATCAGTATTACAGTTCACCCATCAGGTCCCCCATTACCCATAGCATTGTCTGGTGTCAGATGATCAGGGACTGTGTGCAGATGGGCTGTGCCCCATTGTGGCTGCCGTTGGTTGCGCGAGTTTGCCCTTTGAACATTGGTACCTCTGCCATCGGCAGTCGCATGCTGGTAGGATTTGCTCACACATGGCTACTGAACCCTCTGACCCCAGCCTGGATGGTCAGACCTATTTAAAGGGACCCTGTCACATTGAGCATGCGCTCAGAAAAATCCAAAACGGAGGCAGCATACTCACAGTGCAGAAAAAAGGGGAAAAACTTTATTCCTCCATCAAAAATGTGGTGTCTAGTGCAATCTAATGCACCTTCATGAAGATGATCAGATCACGGGATCCAAAATATCCACTGGCAGGACTGGAGCAGAGCGGCCATGTGATCATCCTGGAAGGATCACGTACTCACAAGCCCATCACTGCGGCTGCACAGAAGGCAAGCAAACACTTATTATAATCTCCATAGGAGCCGCATACCAATCGCTTATTATACAGACCGGGACTAAAGCCTCATCACAGGCTGTCAGATATCAGGTCATTAGAACATCACAGGTAAAGGTGCCAAAATGTACCCACTGTATAGTCCCCCCAGTAGATCCATGTATAGTAACAGAATATCTGTCCCACCAGTAGCATCCCAATAAGTTATAGTGAGAATGTCGGTAACGCAGATCCAAATCCACCACCTATATGGATGGTCGTCACGGCCGCTGTCTAGCCCGCGCAATATTTGATAATGTGATAGACCAGTGGTCTGCAAAGTGCGGCTCTCCAGCTGTTGGGGAAACTACAGCTCCCATCATGCCCACTGATATAATCTATATGAATGCATGATGGGAGTTGTAGTTTCCCAACAGCTGGAGAGCCGCACTTTGCAGACCACTGTGATAAGACTTTCAAAAAGAAAAACCATATTAAAAATCTTCTAACAAGCACTTCAGATGGTTACACTTCAAGAAATCCATCCCATTGAGGGATCTTGCTTTCTTTAATCCCTTTGGGGCCATAGTATCAAGAGTATAAATCCAGAAGTGCGAACTCTTAAATAAGGGTTTGTTCTCACACGTTTTTGAATCCAAAAATCGCATCCAAAAAACGCAGCGGTGATCAAATCCTAAACGGATCCAACAAGCAGCTGTGTGTTTGGCTGCAGCAGCATCATCACTCCCTATAGTTTATTATAGAGGCAGCTGTGTGTTTGGATGGGTTGGATGCAGCAGGGTCGCTCCCTATAGTTTATTATAGAGGCAGCTGTGTGTTTGGATGTGTTGGATGCAGCAGGGTCGCTCCCTATAGTTATTATAGAGGCAGCTGTGTGTTTGGATGTGTTGGATGCAGCAGGATTGCTCCCTATAGTTTATTATAGAGGCAGCTGTGTGTTTGGATGTGTTGGATGCAGCAGGATCGCTCCCTATAGTTATTATAGAGGCAGCTGTGTGTTTGGATGTGTTGGATGCAGCAGGATCGCTCCCTATAGTTTATTATAGAGGCAGCTGTGTGTTTGGATGTGTTGGATGCAGCAGGATCGCTCCCTATAGTTTATTATAGAGGCAGCTGTGTGTTTGGATGTGTTGGATGCAGCAGGATCGCTCCCTATAGTTTATTATAGAGGCAGCTGCATATTGAGATGTGTGTTTGGCTGCAGCAGGACCGCTCCCTATAGTTATTATAGAGGCAGCTGTGTGTTTGGATGTGTTGGGTGCAGCAGGACCGCTCCCTATAGTTTATTATAGAGGCAGCTGTGTGTTTGGATGTGTTGGATGCAGCAGGATCGCTCCCTATAGTTATTATAGAGGCAGCTGTGTGTTTGGATGTGTTGGATGCAGCAGGGTCGCTCCCTATAGTTATTATAGAGGCAGCTGCAGGTTTGGATGTGTGTTGGATGCAGCAGGATCGCTCCCTATAGTTTATTATAGAGGCAGCTGTGGGTTTGGATGTGTTGGATGCAGCAGGGTCGCTCCCTATAGTTATTATAGAGGCAGCTGCATATTTGGATGTGTGTTGGATGCAGCAGGATCGCTCCCTATAGTTATTATAGAGGCAGCTGTGTGTTTGGATGTGTTGGATGCAGCAGGATCGCTCCCTATAGTTTATTATAGAGGCAGCTGTGTGTTTGGATGTGTTGGATGCAGCAGGGTCGCTCCCTATAGTTATTATAGAGGCAGCTGTGTGTTTGGATGTGTGTTGGATGCAGCAGGATCGCTCCCTATAGTTTATTATAGAGGCAGCTGTGTGTTTGGATGTGTTGGCTGCAGCAGGAGCGCTCCCTAGAGTTTATTATAGAGGCAGCTGTGTGTTTGGATGTGTTGGATGCAGCAGGATCGCTCCCTATAGTTATTATAGAGGCAGCTGTGTGTTTGGATGTGTTGGATGCAGCAGGATCGCTCCCTATAGTTTATTAGAGTTTATAATAGTTTATTATAGAGGCAGCTGTGTGTTTGGATCTGTTGGATGCAGCAGGATCGCTCCCTATAGTTATTATAGAGGCAGCTGTGTGTTTGGATGTGTTGGATGCAGCAGGATCGCTCCTATAGTTATTATAGAGGCAGCTGTGTGTTTGGATGTGTTGGATGCAGCAGGATCGCTCCCTATAGTTTATTATAGAGGCAGCTGTGTGTTTGGATGTGTTGGATGCAGCAGGATCGCTCCCTATAGTTATTATAGAGGCAGCTGTGTGTTTGGATGTGTTGGATGCAGCAGGGTCGCTCCCTATAGGTTATTATAGAGGCAGCTGTGTGTTTGGCTGTGTGTTGGCTGCAGCAGGGTCGCTCCCTATAGCTATTATAGAGGCAGCTGTGTGTTTGGCTGTGTGTTGGCTGCAGCAGGGTCGCTACCTATATCTATAATATAGGCAGCTGTGTGTTTGGATGCGTGTTTGGCTGCAGCAGGATCGCTCCCTATAGTTTATTATAGAGGCAGCTGTGTGTTGGATGCAGCAGGATCGCTCCCTATAGTTATTATAGAGGCAGCTGTGTGTTTGGATGTGTTGGATGCAGCAGGATCGCTCCCTATAGTTTATTATAGAGGCAGCTGTGTGTTTGGATGTGTGTTTGGCTGCAGCAGGATCGCTCCCTATAGTTTATTATAGAGGCAGCAGTGTGTTTGGATGTGTTTGGCTGTAGCAGGATCGCTCCCTATAGTTTATTATAGAGGCAGCTGTGTGTTTGGATGTGTTTGGATGCAGCAGGATCGCTCCCTATAGTTTATTATAGAGGCAGCTGTGTGTTTGGATGTGTTGGATGCAGCAGGGTCGCTCCCTATAGTTATTATAGAGGCAGCTGTGTGTTTGGATGTGTTGGATGCAGCAGGATCGCTCCCTATAGTTTATTATAGAGGCAGCTGTGTGTTTGGATGTGTTGGATGCAGCAGGATCGCTCCCTATAGTTATTATAGAGGCAGCTGTGTGTTTGGATGTGTTGGATGCAGCAGGATCGCTCCCTATAGTTATTATAGAGGCAGCTGTGTGTTTGGATGTGTGTTGGATGCAGCAGGATCGCTCCCTATAGTTTATTATAGTTTATTATAGAGGCAGCTGTGTGTTTGGATGTGTTGGATGCAGCAGGATCGCTCCCTATAGTTTATTATAGAGGCAGCTGTGTGTTTGGATGTGTTGGCTGCAGCAGGATCGCTCCCTATAGTTATTATAGAGGCAGCTGTGTGTTTGGATGTGTTGGATGCAGCAGGATCGCTCCCTATAGTTATTATAGAGGCAGCTGTGTGTTGGATGTGTGTTGGATGCAGCAGGATCGCTCCCTATAGTTTATTATAGTTTATTATAGAGGCAGCTGTGTGTTTGGATGTGTTGGCTGCAGCAGGATCGCTCCCTATAGTTATTATAGAGGCAGCTGTGTGTTTGGATGTGTTGGATGCAGCAGGATCGCTCCCTATAGTTTATTATAGAGGCAGCTATGTGTTGGCTGTGTGTTGGCTGCAGCAGGGTCGCTCCCTATAGTTATTATAGAGGCAGCTGTGTGTTTGGCTGCAGCAGGATCGCTCCCTATAGTTTATTATAGAGGCAGCTGTGTGTTTGGATGTGTTGGCTGCAGCAGGATCGC
Organism: Phyllomedusa bahiana; assembly: GCA_025379985.1. NCBI lineage: Eukaryota > Metazoa > Chordata > Amphibia > Anura > Hylidae > Phyllomedusa > Phyllomedusa bahiana. The sequence goes on from JAODAL010008113.1 coordinate 25,176, forward strand.
TCCCTATAGTTATTATAGAGGCAGCTGTGTGTTTGGATGTGTTGGATGCAGCAGGATCGCTCCCTATAGTTTATTATAGAGGCAGCTGTGTGTTTGGATGTGTTGGATGCAGCAGGATCGCTCCCTATAGTTTATTATAGAGGCAGCTGTGTGTTTGGATGTGTTGGATGCAGCAGGGTCGCTCCCTATAGTTATTATAGAGGCAGCTGTGTGTTTGGATGTGTGTTGGATGCAGCAGGATCGCTCCCTATAGTTTATTATAGAGGCAGCTGTGTGTTTGGATGTGTTGGATGCAGCAGGATCGCTCCCTATAGTTATTATAGAGGCAGCTGTGTGTTTGGATGTGTTGGATGCAGCAGGATCGCTCCCTATAGTTATTATAGAGGCAGCTGTGTGTTTGGATGTGTGTTGGATGCAGCAGGATCGCTCCCTATAGTTATTATAGAGGCAGCTGTGTGTTTGGATGTGTTGGATGCAGCAGGATCGCTCCCTATAGTTATTATAGAGGCAGCTGTGTGTTTGGATGTGTTGGATGCAGCAGGATCGCTCCCTATAGTTATTATAGAGGCAGCTGTGTGTTTGGATGCAGCAGGATCGCTCCCTATAGTTTATTATAGAGGCAGCTGTGTGTTTGGATGTGTGTTGGATGCAGCAGGATCGCTCCCTATAGTTATTATAGAGGCAGCTGTGTGTTAGGCTGCGTGTTTGGATGTAGCAGGATCGCTCCCTATACTTTATTATAGGGCTCCTGCTGCGTCTTTCAGGCCAAGAATTGACAGGACAATTCCTGGAACGGATCCGAAAGACGCAGTGAGACGCATCAGATCACTCGTGTGAACGCCGATGCGTGTTTTACATTGCGAGCAATAACTCACACTGCTCATTGTTAGGTTTTGTTTGAATCCGTCTCGATAGACCCAAACACACATCCAAAAGCGTATGTTCACACAGACCCAACACGCCGTGTGTACATACCCTAACAGTTGTCAGTCTCCCCTGCAACGTAACACAGGAATATGGGCAGTAACTTGGAACTTCAACTGACTGAGGTTCTGTCTCTGCTCAGACGTGTCCCGGGACGGGTGGTTCTGCTGGACCATGTCTAATAGTACTTTTAGGTTTGATTATACGTGATCTGATTTCAGTCGTTGTCTCTCCCACTTACATCATCCCACAAGGGACCACATACACTACACAAGATGATCTCCAGCTATCCTGACTTTTCATGGCATATTTCTTAAAAGTATATGAATGTGTAACACTGTCGCCCTTAATCAGGTTATTACAACTCAAACATGGGAAATTCTCCATTTTGGGTTTCCTCAGTGTTGTCCGTCGCAGTTTTCATGCTCCCTGTATCTGATTTCATTACTATGTCCCTCAGATTTTTATTTTGTTTGTAGGACATAATGGGAGGGTTAATAAATGCCGACATCTCTCGGCCACCTTGTTGGATGATGTGTTTCCTCAAAATACTTGCTACCTTCTTACTGTGGACACAAAAGGGACTCGATCACGAGATTATATCTTTCTAGTTTCAGGAGAAGCTCCCTTCTCTCTAATTTCTCTAACAAGTCCCTGTACTGAGAACTCCCATAGAACAGAATGGAGAACACAGCGCTCCCCTGTACTGGGAACTTCCATAGAACAGAATGGAGAACACAGCGCTCCCCTGTACTGGGAACTCCATAGAGCAGAATGGAGAACACAGCGCTCCCCTGTACTGGGAACTCCCCATAGAACAGAATGGAGAACACAGCGCTTCCCTGTATGGGAACTCCCATAGAACAGAATGGAGAACACAGCGCTCCCCTGTACTGGGAATTCCCATGGAACAGAATGGAGAACACAGCGCTCCCCTGTACTGGGAACTCCATAGAGGAGAATGGAGAACACGGCGCTCCCCTGTACTGGGAACTCCCATAGAACAGAATGGAGAACACAGCGCTCCCCTGTACTGGGAACTCCCATAGAGGAGAATGGAGAACACAGCGCACCCAGTACAGGGAACTTACAAACATAAGAAAGGAGAACACAGCGCTCTCCTGTACTGTGAACTTCAATAGAACAGAATGGAGAACACAGCGTTCCCCTGTACTGGGATATTCCATAGAACAGAATGGAGAACACAGCGCTCCCCTGTACTGGGAACTCCCATAGAACAGAATGGAGAACACAGCGCTCCCCTGTACTGGGAACTCCCATAGAACAGAATGGAGAACACAGCGCTCCCCTGTACTGGGAACTTCCATAGAACAGAATGGAGAACACAGCGCTCCCCTGTACTGGGAACTTCCATAGAACAGAATGGAGAACACAGCGCTCCCCTGTACTGGGAACTCCCATAGAACAGAATAGAGTACACAGCACTCCCCTGTACTGGGAACTCCATAGAGCAGAATGGAGGAACACTGCGCTCCCCTGTATGGGAACTCCCATAGAGGAGAATGGAGAAAACAGCGCTTCCTGTACTGGGAACTCCCATAGAACAGAATGGAGAACACAGCGCTCCCCTGTACTGGGAACTCCCATAGAGGAGAATGGAGAAGACAGCGCTCCCCTGTACTGGGAACTCCATAGAACAGAATGGAGAACACAGCGCTCCCCTGTACTGGGAACTCCATAGAGCAGAATGGAGAACACTGCGCTCCCCTGTACTGAGAACTCCTATAGAACAGAATGGAGAACACAGAGCTCCCCTGTACTGAGAACTCCTATAGAACAGAATGGAGAGTTGGACACAAGCCTGACTAGATCTTCAATATGTGCAGACACTTTCAGGGGCCCAACCTCTGGAACTCGTTCCAGACTTTGATGGTATATTGCTGGGGTCCGCCATCAAACTAACTAACGCACCCGTCTAACTAAACATGGCTTCCAGGTCTGGAGAACCTTACACTTTTCCGTCTTGTTCCTTCTAGATGCCAGAAGAAGAAGCGTTCTGTGTCTTTGTGAAGTTAATGCAGGACTATCGTCTTCGGGAGCTCTTTAAACCCAGCATGGCGGAGCTTGGCCTGTGCATGTATCAGTTTGAATGCATGATCCAGGTGAGATTCCCGACCTATACATTTTGGTTCCAGCATACAGTGGAGATCCCACACTTTTGGAGTACCAGCCTCCTCACACCTGCATGATACAATAGATTGAAGATGTTCCCATTTTGGATCCTTATGGGTAGATCAATGGGGTATGTTGTAGGTTACTGATAGGTGCGGAACCTCCTATCCAACTATCTCCAACTGGACTCCTCCTTACTTTGAATTGACAACTCTGTTCACTGCAGCACAAGCAAGGGTAGGGGGTAAATGGACGTATGTTCTTCGGGTAGGTTCACCTATCGGACAGTCTGGGCATATCCTGTTGTTGTGCCTTAAATGTCTTAGATGAGAAAACCCTTTAACCCCATGACAATCGACCAGTCTTTTGACTGTAGCTAATGTAGGTCCTCTTTTGGCAGCAGGGTCTTTGGGCCACAGGTGCCTTATAGGGGCCCCTGTGGCTCCCAGCGCTGCAGGTGGCCAAGGAAAGGAGCTGTAGCGATCACCTCTATTCCTAGAGTAGCTTCTGAACACGGCAGGGATCAGAGACTCCTCCAATCCCCGTTGATTAAACCATTGCCGTAGTCCGAGAACGTGGCAAGATCAAAGGCGACTCGCCTGCCCAGTTGGGTCGTTGGGTTTTGCCGTGCCCCATGGAGCTTGGGAAAGGCCTCTGCATTCAGCCTTTTGGGCTCAATTACCCCCGGGCTGTCTGTGTAAGGCAGCTGTTAGGGTAACACACAGTGCACCCTAACAGCTGTCTGTGACATACTAAGAGTGTATAATGTATTAGTTTACAGGAGAATGCCAATGCATTATAAGTATATGCAGGCAGTCCCCGACTTACATCTGTCTTAGCTACTAATGGAGACTTATGGAGCGTGGCTCGGCGTGCTGACATGACAGGCGGAGTCACGCTCCATTAACATAGTAGACAGTCGCAAGCCTCCCTCTGTGTCATCTGGCTGGCACAGCAGCTTGCTTTTTTAATCTTCCTTACTGGCGCAACAGCTTCCCCTCCGTTCCGATCTTCTGCTGTCGGCCCCGGCACGGCAGGTCTGTTCTTGCTGCTCCCGTTACCCCCAACACCACTTTTCCCCATTCGTCTCCAATGTAAAATACAGTACTGTGTGAGTTCCCATAAAATGAATACATATTTGGCATGCTGACACTTATAGTTCTATGTTCCATGGTAGCTGTGGATCTACAAGTGCCAGCATGCCACAGCAGTACATATTAAAAACGCATGTACTAATCCGTACCCATACAATTAGTACATGTGTGGCGTTGCATGCTGGTACTTGTAGTTTCACATCTACTCGATGTTATGGAGCTACAAGTGTCAGCATTCCACACCCCACACATACTAATTGCATGGATAGTGATTAGTGCATGTGTTTTTAATATATACTGCTGTGGAATGCTGGCATGTAGTTCTTTGTTCCACAACAGATAGTAGCTGTGGAACTACAAGTGCCAGCATGCCACAGCAGCACATGTTAAACACATGTACTAATCAGCACCCATACAATTAGTACATGTGTGGTGTGGCATGCTGGCACTTGTAGTTTCACAGCTACTAGATGCTGTGGAACATGGAGCTACAAATGCCAGCATTTCACAGCAGCACAGGAGACAAAAAGTGAGGTGAAGTCTTTTAAACAGGGGTACAGACAGCAAAACAAATGTCAAAGGGTTAAGTCTTCCCTGCAGTATCCTAACAAAAAAAAAAATAGTTTTGCTGGAGTTAAATTTTTCATAAATGTATCTGTTCCAACCTTACATACAAATTCAACTTCAGAATAACCTACCGTCCTGCTCCTGTTTGTAACCCGGGGACGGCCTGTATTAACGTTTTAAAACTAGGTATTCCTCAATGCAATTTAAAAAAGTGTGCAAAATGAATCAAAATAAAATCGTGAAATTAAAATGTAATAAAAAAATTTTTGTGTACACATTACCCACAACCACCCTACACCTATTCTGTAGCCACATGACCGTGATAACCTGTGGAATTTATTTAACAGGATATTTAGTGTGAAATGTGAATGGTGTGAAAACTAAAAGAAAAAAGCAGTGCACTTTTTTTTATATATATATCTTGGACGCAAAAAAGGTTAATGAGCTTCACGGTAATTTATGTGCACCCCCCAAATTATTCCAAAAAACAGCCTCCAAATTCTCCCAACGAATATCATGGCTCCTACAGCTGAGTCACAGGAAAACCTACTATTTTCGCTGCTGACTTGTGGCAAAAAACCTAATGTTGTGCTGCTCATTGAGGCTTTTCCAGGTCATTCAAGGGGTTTTTCAACAAATCCCGTTCTAAGGGCGGCTCATAGCTCGCTGCGCACCAGGCTTGGGGAACTGGGAGACGGCCGGGCTTGGGGAACTGGGAGACGGCCGGGCTTGGGGAGCTGGGAGACGGCCGGGCTTGGGGAGCTGGGAGACGGCCGGGCTTGGGGAGCTGGGAGACGGCCGGGCTTGGGGAGCTGGGAGACGGCCGGGCTTGGGGAGCTGGGAGGCGGAACGGGGGCCGGGCCTGTACAATGTGCCCGCTTGGACTGGGAGCGGCGGGTTGGGGAAGCTGGTGCGCCGTGACCAGACAGGGAGAACAGCGCGGCTTAGCTAACGCCGCTTGACTGAGAGGCTGGTTATAACGCAGGCTTGGGACGGGCGGCGGTTTGGGGGTGCTTGGGAAACCCGGGCTTGGGGACCGGGGCCGGGGGGCTGTGGAGCTCAGCACCGGGGGTTTCCGGCGGCTGGGAGGCAGAGGCTTGGGTGGGAGGCGGCCTTAAAATCTCCCACCGGGGTTTTTCCGGCAGGGGGGACAGTGGACCCTACATGCACCGGGGTTTCAGCAGAGCGGGGAGGTTGGGTTTGTGGCCAAACCCCTTAGCACCAGGGTTTCCGGCGGGGCGGCTGTGGAGCACAGCACCGGGGTTTCCGGCGGGGCGGCTGTGGAGCACAGCACCGGGGTTTCCGGCGGGGCGGCTGTGGAGCACATGATGCACTTTGTACAATTTCCCGTCTCTTACAGGAGCAGCTGCCGGAGTTGTTTGTGCACTTTCAGGCCCAGAGTTTCCACACCTCCATGTATGCATCGTCCTGGTTTTTGACTATTTTTCTTACAAGTTTCCCACTACCCATCGCCACAAGAATATTTGATATATTTATGTCTGAGGTAAGAGGTCACGAGGGACTGAATCCCTTCACCTGTCATTGTCAGCCTCTCCTGTATTTGCCTATTGCATTAGACACGTTTTAAATTGCTGCTCCCACAATAGAGTTTGATGGTATATCACTAGGATAGGTCATCAGTCTGATAGGTGCAGGTCCCACCCGTGGGTCCCCAAAAGTTACAGCTCAGAACTGAAAGTTGGTCCCGCTTGTGCATAAGAACATTCTCATCTATGGGAGTTCCCAGTACAGGGGAGCGCTGTGTTCTCCATTCTGTTCTATGGGAGTTCCCAGTACAGGGGAGCGCTGTGTTCTCCATTCTGTTCTATGGGAGTTCCCAGTACAGGGGAGCGCTGTGTTCTCCATTCTCCTCTATGGGAGTTCCTAATACAGGGTAGCGCTGTGTTCTCCATTCTCCTCTATGGGAGTTCCCAGTACAGGGGAGCGCTGTGTTCTCCATTCTCCTCTATGGGAGTTCTCAGTACAGGGGAGCGCTGTGTTCTCCATTCTGTTCTATGGGAGTTCCCAGTACAGGGAAGCGCTGTTTTCTCCATTCTGTTCTATGGGAGTTCAAAGTACAGAGGCGCTGTTCCTCCATTCTCTGCGAGTTCGTACAGGGGAGCGCTGTGTTCTCCATTCTGTTCTATGGGACCTCCCAGTACAGGGGAGTGCTGTGTTCTCCATTCTGCTCTATGGGAGTTCCCAGTACAGATGAGCAGTGTGCACAAGCCTGACCAGATGACCATTCTGAGCTGACACTTTGGGAGTCTGTTCCTAAGATCCCCAGCTCTGGGACCCGCACCTGCTAGACTTTATAGCATATTCTATGGTGGAAACACTGCTGGGAAGCCAAGCAGAATATACACAATGATCTGAAAGGCAAAGACTTTGTTTATCCTTCTGCTCTCTGAAGTGCCCGGTTACTGCTGACCGCTGGCTCCTCTGCCTCCACAGCTGCACAGTTAAAGGGGTTGTCTCAATACAGGGATTGCTGCTTTTTATGGTAAAGATCTTGTAAAAACAAGTCACTTTGCAATATGTGTCCATTAACAGTGTCCTACCTATTCCTAGATATCCCCTCTTGTATGGGCTGCATCAGCTCCTCAGGTTGTTATAGACCTGTTTGCTCTCCCCTAATAGGCTGCCAACACTGGTTGCTATAGCTACAGACCTATTCTTTCCCTCCTGATAGGCTGCCAGCACTGGTTGCTATAGCTACAGACCTGTTCTATTTCTCATGATAGGCTGCCAGCACTGGTTGCTATAGCTACAGACCTGTTCTATCTCTCCTGATAAGCTGCAAGCACTGGTCGCTATAGCTACAGACCTGTTCTTTCCCTCCTGATAGGCTGCCAGCACTGTCACTATAGCTACAGACCTGGCTTCTACTGCAGCCTAGTATAAGCTAGTAAGCACGCTCCTGAATTCAAAATGAAACAAAGAAAACCGGATGAATCCGTGTAGTGAGACAACCCCTTTAATGATTTAATTTAACACCGCTCAGACCTGTAAAGTCCACCCGTGGGCGGCATCTAGTTCATCAGAAATCGCCCCACTTTCAACCCATATTTAGATTTCCATGTTCTGCACATCACAGAGTCGTTCCTCTCTCCAAGCACCAGCTGAGCATCCGCTCCTCTGGAAGAGCCAGCAGCTTCTAATAGGGTGTATGGCTGAACGGCGCTTCCCCGGTGGTCACTGTGGGACGTCTGGTGCAGGCGATCCCCGGGGGTCACTGCTGGTTGTCGGTTCTACTTCAGTACAATCCTTGGTTGTCATTATGAAACCTTTGGCAGACATTTTCACTGGAGCCACGGCGGCCATAGACTGCACCAGACCTCCCACAGTGACCGCCATGGAGTGTTATAGAGCCCCTATTGTGGCTCTAGCAGGGAACCCTCTGATGTCCATATCCCCTTATAGCCGGGTGTCTGTTTTTGGATGCTGCAGATTGTTCGGTACTGACCCATCTTTTTTTGCAGGGTCTAGAGATTGTGTTCCGGGTCGGCCTTGCCGTTCTGCAGATGAACCAGGCAGAGTTGATGCAGCTCGATATGGAAGGGATGTTACAGGTAATTTACTGCAATCACATCCTGCAGCCGACAATAGTGAAAAGATGGGAGATTCCTGCAGCTTCGTCCCATAGATTACAGTGCAAGTGCATTTTGCTTGAATGTGGATTATGATCCCCGTCAGCCATGATCCTCCCAGCAGCCGGGGTCAGAGGTGTTCACGTCGGTGCCTCGCTTTGTCTTGCAGCACTTTCAGAAGGTCATTCCGCGTCAGTTTGACGGCGGCCCCGAGAAGCTCATCCAGGCCGCTTATCAAGTGAAGTACAACGCAAAGAAAATGAAAAAGTAGGTGCTCCACAGCAGGTGTATTACATCTGAGGGCCAGTCATGAGCTCCGACCATCCAGAGATTACGTATTTTAATGGGGTTGTCTTCAGAGATAGGTGTGGGGCCCAGAGGTGGACCCTGCACCTATCCGACTTTGTTGGCCTATCCTATTGATACACCATCAGTCTATGGTGGGAACCATCTATTTTGCCACTTTGCAGGTCACATCATGGCTGGCTACAAGCCGACCTCTGAGAATTGGGAGACGGTCGCACTTGCTCAGCTCCCCTCACACCCGTTCTGAACATACCTGAGCACACTCGCTTTGTTGTATTTGGCATTTCCGTAGAAGTGAATGGAGAGAACTGTGCAAGCATGGCAGTCTGCCCACTCTCGGAGGTCGACTCCTAGTGAGTTATGATGTGGTCTGCAAAGTGGCAATTCTACATAGTTTTCCTGCCGACAGCAGCTATTTGATATGTAACCCGTATACAGCTCCTGTTCACCCGCTTAGTAAATCATCAGAGATCAGAGATTTTTACATATGAGTAGTTATGTAGCTGTAGCAAAAATACTTTAAGGGGTCGTCCAACTAAATAAACAAAAATGGCAGCTAACACAAAGCAATCTGGTGCTCTCCTCCTTATGTCGCTGCAGATCCAGTGTTGATGCTGCAGAGGTGATTGATTCAAGTGATTGATTTTGTGATGCCAATGATACATCGATTAGCATGTGACCACCGAGGACACTGATTTGTCTACAAGTGGTTGGCACGTAACCCGTGCAGCGTATAAACCAGAGAGACGTCTGTGGCTTCACTGTCTGATCAGCAATGATTTAAAGGGATATTCTCGTCTCCAAACTTCAAGGTTAAAGGGGTTCTCCCACTTCAGACACTGATGGCATCTCACTGGGATGCGCTATCAATGTTAGATGCAGGAACTTCATTCTGAACAGCACCGCTTGGCTGTACTTAGAACTCCAATTGATTTTAACAGGAGTGTTCCGACCCCGTTCATAGTGGAGTGGTTTTGGGGCTCGTTCCCAAGAAGCCCACATCTGCGACCTGCACCTATCTGACCTTGATGGCATATCCTACTCATATGTCATCAATGGCTGAAGTGGGACGACTCTTAAGAGATGCCTTCTGCAGATAAGACAGGCGGCCGCACTTGGATGTCCGTTCATTTCTGTTGGATTTCGGAGTCGCTTAACTGTGCTCAAATCTCTCATAGACTAGAACAGAACTGCACAAGCATAGCCCCCTCTCTATAAGGAAAGGGGAAAACTGTTATGTGGAGAGTAGGGGTTGTTTTCTTGTTTGATTTTGGCTGCTATGTTTTTTGTTGGACGACCCCTTTAATTTGTCGTCTTTGTTCTCGCTGCTTATTACAGACATTTGTGGGTTTTTTCTTTTTTTTTAGGCTAGAAAAAGAATACACTACAATAAAAACCAAGGAGATGGAAGAACAAGTGGAGATCAAGGTAGTGTTATTCATCTAGGTGTTAAAAGGGTTGTCCCACTTTGGACAACGATGATATATCTCTAGGTTATGCCATCAATGTCTGATAGATGCAGGTTCCACCTCTGGGACCTGCATCTATCTGCTAAACCGGTCTGCTCTGAATGGAGAGGTGGTCGGGATCCTCCCGTAGAAGTGAGAGGAGAGGTGGTCGGGATCCTCCCGTAGAAGTGAGAGGAGAGGTGGTCGGGATCCTCCCGTAGAAGTGAGAGGAGAGGCTGGTCGGGATCCTCCCGTAGAAGTGAGAGGAGAGGCTGGTCGGGATCCTCCCGTAGAAGTGAGAGGAGAGGCTGGTCGGGATCCTCCCGTAGAAGTGAGAGGAGAGGCTGGTCGGGATCCTCCCTTAGAAGTGAGAGGAGAGGCTGGTCGGATCCTCCCTTAGAAGTGAGAGGAGAGGCTGGTCGGGATCCTCCCTTAGAAGTGAGAGGAGAGGCTGGTCGGGATCCTCCCTTAGAAGTGAGAGGAGAGGCTGGTCGGGATCCTCCCTTAGAAGTGAGAGGAGAGGCTGGTCGGGATCCTCCCTTAGAAGTGAGAGGAGAGGCTGGTCGGGATCCTCCCTTAGAAGTGAGAGGAGAGGCTGGTCGGGATCCTCCCGTAGAAGTGAGAGGAGAGGCTGGTCGGGATCCTCCCGTAGAAGTGAGAGGAGAGGCTGGTCGGGATCCTCCCGTAGAAGTGAGAGGAGAGGCTGGTCGGGATCCTCCCGTAGAAGTGAGAGGAGAGGCTGGTCGGGATCCTCCCTTAGAAGTGAGAGGAGAGGCTGGTCGGGATCCTCCCGTAGAAGTGAGAGGAGAGGCTGGTCGGGATCCTCCCGTAGATATGAATGGGAATTCCAAGTATAGCTGAACGGCGATGCTCGGCTGTAATTGGAACTCTCATTATTTTTATGGGAGTGGCCCGACCACCTCTCCATTCACTACTAGGTGCAGCAGCAGTGCCAGCGCCGCTGCTGTGATTGTACCTGACAGCCCAGATGCTTTAGTAAATCATCCAGGCGGCCTGTGACGTCACCATGCCACGCAATGCATTGTGAACACGGCCGGGCATGGTGAGTGACAGTTGCCATAGAGACCAGTACATAGCAGCTCTGCTCTGTACTGATCTCTATTGTATTAGTGATCTGAGGATCACTGATAAAAGTCCCTTATAAAGTTAAAAGAAAAGGGGGGGGGCAAGGAAAACACAAAAAAATAAAATGAAAACATGTACACCACCCTTTTCCCCTTTACTAATGCCAGTTGCCCCAAAACAGATGATAATGTATGGATATATCGCCGCGTGTGTAACGACCTACCCTATAAATCATGCTATTAACCCGCATGGTGAACACGTTTAAAAAAAAAAAAGCAAAAAAAAAACCCACAGAGGCATTGTTCATCCCGCAGCACATAAAAGGGAATAAGAACGATCAAAAATTCCTATAAATTCCAAAGTGGTGGCAATTAAAAAATCAGTTCATCCCGCAAAATAAAGCCCTTATACAGCTCTGTATATGGAAAATTAAGGTTATGGCTATCAGAAGACAGCGATGCAGAAGTATTGTTTTACACATTTTTTTTATTTTTTTTAAAGCGCCTCAGCATAAAAAAAAACTATATAAATTGGGTATCGCTGTAATAGCCTCGACCCACAGAGTAAAACTAACATATCACAGGTACTGCACTTTGAGCCCTGTTAAAAAATGAAATAAAAAATCACTACTAGGACTGCTGTATTTTCTTCACCCTGCCTTCCAAAGAATAGATTTAAAAAACAATCAAAAACTCATGTTTCCCCCCTCCTCCCCCCCCAAAAAAAATAAAAAAAATGGTGACCATAAAAATTACTGATCCTGCAAAAAACAAGCCCCTACACAGCTCTATCCATAGAAAGATTTAAAAAAAGTTATGTCTCTCATACTGCGGCAATGCAAAAACGTGTTTTCCGTTTTGAATGTGTTTTGATTGTGTAAAAGCAGAAAAACATAAAAAAAATATACAAATTAGGTATCGCTGTGATAGTATCGACCCGCTGAGTAAAGCAAGCGTGTCATTTATACCGCACGGTAATCGCTTTAAAAAAATAAAAAACACTACCAGGATTGCTGGATTTTGTTCAAAATGCCTCCAAAAATCTTAATAAAAAGCTATGAAACAGTCATGGTATCAATAAAAACATCAACTCATCCCGCAAAAAAGAAGCCCATAATCAGCTCAGTATACAGACACATAAAAAAGTTATCGCTGTCCTAGTATGAAAATATAAAACAGTCTTGTATAAACTCATTTCTATTTTGTAAAAGTAATAAAATATAAACTATATAAAATTAATTTTCTTGTAATTGTACCGCCCGCAGAGTAGAGTTATCCTGTCCACGCACAGCGAACAATGTAAAAATGAAGCCCAAAAAAACAATGGCCCAATGCTAAAAAAAACTATGGAACACCTGTGCACCCTTAGATGAGATCCCTGAGGGGTGTTGAATCCAAAATGGGGCAACTTCTGAAAGGTGTCACCTGTTCTGCTATTTGGGCTTCTGCAAAGTAACCACCAAACTCTCGCTCCAAAAGCCAATACGCTCCCTCCCTTGTAGCCTGCCCTGTGCAAATAGAGTCCCCAAGTAGGTTTGCGACCTGGAAGAAATTTCGTAACAAAATTTGGGAAACTTTAAAAATGAAACATTTTCAGCTAAAATTGCAGATTGTTGGAAAGAATTACATTTTTCATTTTCACCAATGTTCTCACTGTACCTCTGGATATATTCCTTAAGGGATGACGTTTCCTATATGGGGTCTTTTTTTTTTAGGGGAGTTTATTAAGTTTTAGCCCCTTAGGGCGTCCGCAAATCTGGAATGGGGCCTAAATAAAATCGTATTGAAAATGAGACCCCAGAGTCCGGTAGCTGCTCCTCCTCCTCCTCCTCCTATTATGGGGCTTGTGGTTGAGCCAAATACTGCACTAGGGCCACATATGGGATATCTCTGAAAAAGCAGAATCTGGGGAATCAATATGAAGTTGCATTTACCTGGTCACATCTAGCGTGTTCCAGTGAATAATGGATAGTTTTGAAATTTTCCCTTCACTTTGCTTTAATAACTGCGAAACACCTAAATGGTTAATAAACTTCCTAAACACTATTGTAAATACTTTAAGGGGTTTAATTTCTTAGATGGGGTCATTTATGGGGGTGTCTAGCATACAGGCCCCTCAAAGCCACATCAGAACTGAACTGGTCCCTAAAAAAAAATAAAATGTATATTGCAAATTTTCTTGAAAATGTGAAAATTTACTACTAAATTTCTAATCCCCCTAATGTCGTAAAAAAAGACATTTAAAAAGCGATGCCAACCTACAGTGGACATATGGTATATGCTAGTTATAATTTTGAGTGGAATAAGGGTATGTTCACACGGCGTCTTGCCTCCGTATGAACATACGCTTTTCTGATGCGTCTCTGGGTCCATCAGAATGGACCCATAGACGCATCTAACAATTAGCGATGACTTTATCACTGCCGGCAGTGACAGACACGCAGCGACATTCACATGAGAGATCGCTGCTGCGCCTGTGGGGTCTGCCTTTCGGATGCGAACTAAGACAGGACATCCAATTCTTGGATCGCATCTGCCCGACGGCCCCGACCGGCGCGAGGCAAACCCGCAGCGGCGATCTCACATGTGAACACCGCTGCTTGTCTGTCATTGCTTCCTTCCGCTGGTTCCTGTAAATGCACACGATCCCTCCATGCTTCCCTAGCGCTGGGTCGTTCCTGCTGTCCGTTACATAATATCCCGGTCTCCTTCCTGCAGCTTCATCTCCCTCTCCTGCTTTGCCACCAAAACACTAGAAGCTGCAGCTGCGCGCCCCCCCCCCCCCCCCACCCCTTCCCTCCTACTCCTGCCGCCTGTATACTGTACCTTTGTTTTCCGGGAGGTACGGACACGACCTCTTCCCATAAGAGGACCTATTACATATTAATTATATTCACGTGTACATTTGATTTATGCTGATCCGTTCTACAGCCTGTTATGTTATAGTATGAAATGCGTGAGCGGAGGGAATGTTCCTGCTGTTGCCGCACCAGGACAGCTGAAGTCTCTTGTAATTCATTGTAGTTTCATCTGTGGATCCCGCTTTGTCTTTCAGAGGCTGCGCACGGAGAACAGGCTGCTGAAGCAGCGCATTGAAACCTTGGAGAAAGTAAGATTTTCACCTTTTACATTTCATATTTTTGAGGCCTTTGCAACAGTCGGATTGTACTTGTGGTGGAAAGTGACACAGTTACATCATTATAGGGGCGCCCTCCATAGACTTTGATGGTATAATGATGGGATACACCATCAATGTCTGATAGGTGCAGATCCCACCTCTAGGCCCAGCACCCATCTCTGGGACAGGCCCCCTAGAGTGTTGGCGCAGAATGGAGATCTGGTCGGGCTTGGGCATGGCTCTCCATTCTGTTCTATCAGTTTAGATAGAAGAAGTGCGAACGTGAATAAAAAAAATATATTAAGGTCCCATTAACTTTAATGGGGAAAAGTGCACACCAGGCACAGAACTGTTTTTTTTTTTTTTTTTTGTCAAACAGAAAAAACCAAGACCGTTAACGCGTAAAAGCATCAAAAAGCGCATCAATTACAATGAAGTCCTATGTAAATGCAGCAAATGATGAAAACACACATAAAAATGTATGATCAACCCAATGCTCACAAATCTGCGTTTCTCTTGTGAATGAAACACTAATTTCACTGCAAGATAAATGTGTGAACAGAGCCCCATACAGCCATGACGGTGTTCCTGACATGGACCGCGCTGAGGATCAGTGGTCTAATACTAACAAAGTTGAAAACCCTGCTCCTTATTTTTCTAGGCTGTCTCAAGATAAGGACACGTTCACACAGCGTTGCTAAACACATTTTAGGGGGAAGAGGATGTTTTACGTGCAGACGATACTTAAATGTAAGGGTCTGTTCACACAATGTGTTGCAGTGCGTACCTGTACATGCCGCAATACACCTGCTGTTGAGAGTACGTGTTGGCCAGTGTGTAATGTCAGCAGCGCTATGGCCCGACCTAGTACTTTCATTTTCTCCAGCGCTAACTAAACTAAATGCCCCCTTTAGAAGCTCACGTCCAACTGTTCAGGGTCTCTGGACTTTTTGCACAACCTGCTGATCTCTAACAAGGAGCAAAATTCCCAACAGGTGTTCGATCCCTGAATCGCCCAATACATTTAGGAGATCAATGTGAATTGGGGTTAAACCGTCCTCCTTCACTGACATGGGGCCACAGGTTGCTCTGTGGGTTTTAACATGACTGGTTCACGTTAGAATTGCGTACTGTTTGGCAGAACGATTTGACCCCCCGTGGCCTTGTGTATAAACCTTACATTTGCCCCTACTACAGATATCAGGGATTTTTTTTACAGGACAAAAACAAAAAGGTACACCAGCTCACCAAACGTGGTAGAAGTCCTTATGATGGTTCCTGTGCACAAGACCGCGTTCCAAGGCACGCACAATAGCAAATGAAGTGAAGATGGATGGTCAGCACCAGGAGCCAGATAAATGCAAAAAAATGTTATTGATTCGAAAAAAGCCGGTACAAATAGTAAAATCCAGGCTACGACTAAGGGCAGTAACCTGCCCGAAACATGTCGGTCATTATCCTTTAACAGCATGTCTGGCTTCATCTTGCATTGGATTTTACTATTTGTACCGGCTTTTTTCGAATCAATAACATTTTTTTGCATTTATCTGGCTCCTGGTGCTGACCATCTTCACTTCATTTTTTTTTTACACACTCTGGGTCTGTAGCTAATCAGCGGGCTGACACTGTCATAGAAGAATTGTGGATGTTACACACTGCAGATGAGCAGACACAGTCTTAAAGGGGTGTTCCAGAATCGAACGTTGCTCGTTTGTCTGTCGGGGTATAAGTTAAAATAGAAGATAAAACTCCTTCTTGCTTCCTTTCGGTCCTGGCTCCGACCCATTCATCCTTGCAGTAGCCATTGAATGGTCTTCAATCACGTAATGTTGTGGCCTGTGTGGGCTGGAGCGGTCACACGAACAGTGAATGGTCACTGCTTGATTCCTGGCTGAACGTCTCGGCGGCCGGGAGTGACCGGGAGTAATAGTCTTCTATTTTTGCTCATACCCACATGGACGAACGAGCAGTTTTAGGGCCCGGAGCGCCCCTTTAATATCACTCATTTGTGTTAAATGTTTTTATATTACTGTGGTATTTACTTACAACGAAGATGCGGAGTACATCGCTCGTCTGTCCCGGTCGTTGCCTTAGACCTTGAATGGAGCAGCTGTGCACATGTTTGACCGCTGATCCATTCAGAACAATGAAGGACTGGGTGTCTGGGACCCTGACTGGGCGATTGGTGCGGGTCCCCCCAGCAACTGGACACTTTTCATTTAGACTCTGGAGAGATCAATGTCTTTTGATGTGCGACCCCCTTTAAGCAGTCATCCTAAACTGCGGCCCTCCAGCTGTTGGGAAACTGCAACTCCCATCATTCCCACTGTTATAGGTTATATAAATGCATGATGGAAGTTGTAGTTTCCCAACAGCTGGAGGGCTGCAGTTTGAGGATGCCTGCCTTGAAGTATAGGAAATGCTGCTTTCATTACATTGGGTAACGGTCTTATAAGTTGTGTGTAATGTGACCGCACTACAGGACGCTACATGGGGCAGATGCATTAAATTGACGAAGATAAAAAAAAACACTTTGTCGCCCATAGAAGCCACAGAGCTGCTTTCATTTTCTACAGTACTCTTCGCAACCAGTCACAAAGCAACTCCGGTTGCTATGGGCAACATAAACACTTTGCACCAGTTCCCTAAATCTGCCTCTTGATATTTGTCTGTATATAATCAATGCTCTCTCCCTGCGTATTATGGTCTCGCTTTTCCTGCTGTGGAGTTCTCGCTTTTGTACAACTTTTTCTGCGCTCGCAAAAACGCTTCTACCTTCTTTGAATATCTTAGAAATGTATCGGGCGCCTGCACAGCTTGTTCTTCATTCTGAGCTGACCCTTTCGGGAGCTCGATTGATGTGGGTCCTGCTCCTTTTGGACATTGGTGGCATATCCTATTGATGTCATATTGATGTCCCTTTAAAGGATTTTTGCCACGATGTAACGTTGACGTGGGATCCTCCAAAATGGGTATTTAATCACCTTTCTAAATATGTCATTAAAAAAAGTGAAGCCTGTGAGAGCTGCAGCATTAATTACATGCCCTTAGTTTCCTGACCGTTTACATTAGACACGACCAGGACACTGACAGGAGCTGATCTGACCGCACTTTGGCGGTTTGAACTTCTTATCTGATGGCAGGGAACATGAACGAGCTTTGTAGGGACTGGGGAAAAAAGTCTGTCTCCTGTATAGAGAAACCACTGGTTGTAATGGAATTATCAGAGTAAAGATTGCAGACGCTCCCTGCTCAGTCCTCCCCTCCCCCACCCCCCCCCCACCCCCTTTCCCCTGCAGCTTTTAAGGGACTGGGGAAAAATGTCCCTGTGTGTCCTGTATAGAGAATCCACTGGTTGTAATGTAATTATCTGAGTAAAAATGCAGACGCTCCCTTGGCTCACTTCTCAGCCCTTTTTCCTCCCCGAGTCCAGCAGTTTGTGAAGGAATGAAAGAAACCTGCCTGCCCGGAGATCATCTTCTCCCCTGAGCAGATAAGTGGGAGAAAACAAAACCCATTAACTTGTGCACAATAGTTATTCTCTGCGATTTAGCAAAACAATGTTTAATCAACTAAAGAGACTGAGCCTCGGGAACGTGTGTGGGAGGTGGAGCGATGACATCACAGAGGATGCACTTGTTTTCTAAACACAGAAACACAACGCCCCTCTTTTCAAGTTCAGCCTGTTAGCTGAGGAAATCACTTCTTGGCAAAACCCCTTTAAGGCTGTATTTCAAAGAAGGTAGCGGTATCTGCTCTATACACGCAATTTATTTTTCTTCGAAATTTTCTTGTTTTACTTTTCATCTCTTTCTTTCTGAATTTTTCCTTTCCATAGGAAAGTGCATCCTTGGCAGATAGATTGATCCAGGTATTGTCATTTCATTTTGTCCCCAATAATCCCAGTTAATCCAGTGCTTTGTTCCAGTCGTCCTGTCCGGGGCGTGATGCATGCCGCGATACCTACATGCATCTGTGGATGAGACGCCCCGCGTGTCGGAGTCCTAGGACTGTCTCTGTTTTAATCACTAAATCCATAGTGACCTGCACGCTGCCTAATCCGGTTTGCCTAACACAATTTTAATGAATTTTTTTTTGTAAAATAATTTCCAGTCCAATAGAATTAACAATTTCCTTAATTGGTGACACAAAACTAACTGCATTGCATGATCCGAGCTCGATCACCGTGCATGAGTCTAATCCTAACCGGAATGCCCGATACCATCCTCATTGTGCTTGCTCCATTTTTTGCTTGTGTAAACCACAATTAATGATGCAATCCAGAACGTATCGTGAACCTGAGACGGAGACGCTGTCGGGGGAACTCTATGGAGGCAGCCATTGTGTAACCAGTGTCTGACAAGGTGGCGAGCAGGAGACGTGGCCGTTCTGCAGAATTGTAGGTTCTCCTATGTGGACAATTCTTGTTGGAAGTATCCTTTGCCCATAAATTGATTGCACATTGGACCCCCAGCAAGTAGCTGTAATTTATGGAGAAATCTGGAAGGGTTTATTTTTCCTGCAGCGCCCCCACTGGAGCATTTAGGGGAATAGAGTCCATTCAAATCATTGTTTTGTGACACGGTCATTGCTCTTCATTCAGGGAAAGAGATGAGTCTCCTAAACACAGTGTTAAATATATTTAAACTGGAGAACCCCTTTTAAAGGGCTTTCATCCCCTATAAAGACTTTTATATCAAACTTAAGACTGAAGTTTTGTTTTTAACCTGCATATAATGTAAAGCGGTGTTCTGCTATAGACTTTCATGGTTCTATGGGAGTTCCCAGTACAGGGAAGCGCTGTGTTCTCTATTCTGTTCTATGGGAGTTCCCAGTACAGGGGAGCGCCGTGATCTAACCATTCTGTTCTATGGGAGTTCCTGGTACAGGGAAGCACTGTGTTCTCTATTCTCCTCTATGGGAGTTCCTAGTACTGGAGAGCTCTGTGTTCTCCATTCTGTTCTATGGGAGTTCCTAGTACAGGGGAGCGCTGTGTACTCCATTCTGTTCTATGGGAGTTCCCAGTACAGGGGAGCGCTGTGTTCTCTATTGTGTTCTATGGGAGTTCCCAGTACAGGAGAGCGCTGTGTTCTCCATTCTATTCTATCGAGTTCCCAGTACAGGGGAGGACTGTGTTCTCCATTCTGTTCTATGGCAATTTCCAGTACAAGGGGATGCTATATTTGACAGTGTTCAAAACTCCCATAGAGTAGAATGGAGAGTTGGGCACGAATATGACCAGATCTCCATTCTGAACAGAGCATTTCGGGGCTTGTTCGGGAGATAAGTGCACCTGCAACTATTAGACTTTGATGGTATATCGGTAGAATACACCATCAGAGAACTTGCTGGGAACACCCCTTTAAATTATACAGGTTAAATATAAGAATTCAGTCTTTGGGTAGATCACTTTCTGGTTAAAAAACAATATGGCCGTCTTCATAGCTGCTGTAGGGTTTGCACCCAGAGTCCTGATGGAGATATGTGCATGGTTCTTCAACTGTATGGGACCAAAGCATATCCCCTTATTTACAGCAAAGGACCAGGACATTTTGCTTTCTAGCTCTGCTTAATTTTCACAATTGGTGACTGATTCATTAATTTTACTAGTTAATTGGATAATTTTTCAGTAGGTTCTGGTCATTCCAGGGGTTTTGCGATCTCTGGTAGAATCAATGGGATCGCTAGATGGTCGCAGCCACCAGAGCTGGTTCTTAGTGTTTCTCCAGCTCTTCCTTATAGGTAGGTTCTGAGCTGTAGACCCATCCGCTTTAAATCCAAGTGCCCCATTGGGGGATATGGAAAACGGGTGTCTAAGGTCCAGTTCATATGATGGATTTCAATGAGGAATTCGTCATGGATTCTGCATTGCATTTCCTGTGGATTCTGACTCATTCATTTGAGTGGCTAATCCGCACTTTAGTGAAAACCGTAAACTACAGCACTGATTTCCCACACCACGGGGTACAAATCTTCTGTGAAGGAGGGAGGGGGGAAATGTCCTCGTCCATTATTTTGAGCGGATCCTCGTTGGACTCTGCAGCAGTGACCAGGGTTAGCCCTGTGGAGATAGGACCAACCTACAGCCAAGTCAGAGGCAAATACTGCTGTAAAATAAAAATGCTCGGCAGAAATCGGGGGCATCACCTTCGGATTGCAGGTGGGATTTTTCTATTGGAAATGTCTGACCTGTGAACATAGGCTTAGTGAGGTAACCCCTTGAATCAACGGAATGCAGATCAGTACAGTACAAAATGTTCATTCCTTAGACACAATGGCTGCCTCTATTCTGTTTAAAGGAGCATTCCAGTTTCTCTTTTTTTTCCCCCTTAGTTCATTAGAAATTGCTTTTGGGTAGACTGTAGTGCCAGTAATTTTGCTTAAGTGCAGCTGAATACAGGATTTCTGCCTGATGCAACAGCCATTAGAGATTGCTTCTAGGTACACAGTGGTGCCAATAACTTTACTCACCTGCAGCTGAATCCAGGACTTCTCACTGCTGCCCCTGGGTCATGTGTCCTGCAGCTGAATCCAGGACTTCTCACTGCTGCCTGCTGGGTCTCAATGTGACCATGGGGCATCCTGAGATAACCCGGATTTCTCACTGCTGCCCTGGGTCTGTGACTTCTGGCCAGCTGAATTCCAGGAAAATTTTTTCACTGCTGCCCCTTGGTCAATGGTTTTAACCCCCGGGCAGCTGAATACAGGATTCTCAATTCCCCTTTTTACCACTTGGTTTCATTTTGTTTCCTGCAGCTGAAAACAGGAATTTCTCATTTCTGCCCTGGGGTCACTGTGGGCCACTTGCCCCAGGCCTGAATACAGGATTTCTCACTGCTTTTTCCACTGTAAGGTTTTATGTGAACCTGCAGCTAGGAATTTTTTTCCCTGGGATTTCTACTAACAGCCCTGCCCCTGGGTTTGGGCCATGTGGGCCTGCGCTGATATACAGGATTTCTCACTGCTGCCCCTGGGTCATGTTGACCTTTCAGCTGAATACAGGATTTCTCACTGCTGCCCCTGGGTCATGTGACCCCTGCAGGCATGAATCAGGAGAAGGCCCCGGGGCTTGTTTACCAAAACCAGAGACTGGTGCATCAGTTAGAAATTCTGTATGCAGCTGCAGGTAAGCAGTTACTGGCACTACAGTGCACCCAGAACTAATTTCTCATGGCTGTTGCATCAGTCAGATATCCTGTATGCAACTGCAGGTGAGCACAGTTACAGGTATTATAGTGCACCTGAAAGCAATTTCTAATGAACTAAGGGAAAAAAAAAACTTGTAATGAACCCTTAAGTGATGCTTGGACTTTTATGTAAACCACATGTGCCTTCAGCCGAACTCTCCAGGTTTTCTTGATACATCTGGATTGCTCAAAAACCTTAAAATTATGTCCAAAGGGACAAGTGACGAGGGCCCAGGAGGCAGAGGAAAACTACCTCATTAAGCGGGAGCTGGCCACCATGAAGCAGCAGAATGATGAGTCCAGCTCACAGCTGGAGCAGGCCCACCACGCCCTCAGCGAGCTGCGGCAGCAACAGCAATTGGTAAGACGCCGGCTGCACTCTTCTGCTCTCTCCGCTCTCCTCTCTCAGATGATTGAGCTTCTCGGGGGGTTTGGAAATAACTGAATGGTCTGAAGCTGCTGATTACTTTCCTCCACTGTCCCAGGGCACAGAACAATAAATTGTTTGCTAAAATGGCGCACGGATCGCTCCCTGAATCATGTTCTGTAGATTGGATGAATGTGAACCGCTTCTGTCATTGCCCCGTTCAGTAGATTAATCCTTGAAAGGGCAATGACTCCAATGGTCAAAATGGTCAACTTTTCTAATATTTTCTCCTCACTCGTTGACTTTAGTGAAGCAGAACTAAAGCATCTGACACAAAGCTATTTTACAATGAACCTGTTGTATCTGAAGCTGAGGTTAAAGGGAAGATGGATGATGCTGCCCTCAGAGCAGAGTATGGCAGCGGGAGAGAAGCTGAGCTGTATCCTATAACCCTATATCACAGAGCTCAGCTCCTCCCCCTCTATCATATAACCCTATATATCACAGAGCTCAGCTCCTCCCCCTCTATCATATAACCCTATATATCACAGAGCTCAGCTCCTCCCCCTCTATCATATAACCCTATATATCACAGAGCTCAGCTCCTCCCCCTCTATCATATAACCCTATAACAGAGCTCAGCTCTCTCCTCTGTCATAGAACCCTATATATCACAGAGCTCAGCTACTCTTCTGTATCATATAACCTATATACAAAGGCTCAGCTCCTCCCCTCTATCATATAACCCTATATATCACAGAGCTCAGCTCCTCCCCCTCTATCATATAACCCTATATATCACAGAGCTCAGCTCCTCTCCTCTATCATATAACCCTATAACAGAGCTCACCTCTCCCACTATCATATAACCCTATATATCACAGAGCTCAGCTTCTCTCCTCTATCATATAACCCTATATATCACAGAGCTCAGCTTCTCTCCCTCTATCATATAACCCTATATATCACAGAGCTCAGCTCCTCTCCCTCTATTATATAACCCTATATATCACAGAGCTCAGCTCCTCTCCCTCTATCGTATAACCCTATATATCACGGAGGTCAGCTCCTCTCTTGTGGTCATCACAGGGGTGTAGGTGGAAGCAGTGTGAGATGTTTTTGCAGCCCTGATGTATAATAATGTGTAACGTAAGATGCTCATGTATTATACATCGGTCGGGTCAGTTACTCGGTGGATGATGAGGTGCGTGTGAAGCTCAGGTGATCCCAGTGTCGGGTTATGTTTGGGGCTCGAGTTGACAGGTGCACATTTCATGGTGATCGTGAAACTGATGGAGGAGGAAGCTTTGTGTGTGATCAGGCTCTTCTATACACTATGGCCGCTATGGGGAGACAGATCCTACATAATGTATGGCGATAGATCATTCTTATGAGCTGGAATACGGAATGGCAGCTCCTAAAATCCTTGACGGCTCGAGTCCTGGGGGGCGAGTACGAGGGTCGGGTCACACCACTGTTTTGGAGGTGGTTTCTGATGCAGATTCAGGATTGAAACCGCTTCGGAAACAGACTGCAAATCACCAGACATAGGGTCAAAGGATGAACGGCATCACAGGGCAGACCAGGCTGATTTTCTGCAGCATTTTTTTTTAAAAAATTTTTTTCCAGCATTTAAGAAAAAAAAAGTGTTGAAAAAGAATTGACATAACTCCTTGAAAGGATTGTCCATCTTGTAAGAAAATGATGCCAGCAGCTCCGGGGCCCGAGTGAAATAACAAAAATAAAAATATATATAATTACACACACGCATATATATATACACGCATACAGTTTCCTTCCTCCCGTTCCAGCGTCGCATCTCGTGTTGACGTTGTATCGCTTCTGAACAGAGACGTCACCGCTGCAGTGCAAAGTAGAAACCATGTTGCTCCATTGTTGATTTTTAGAATATATGCAGTGGTAAAATTGCAGTGCAAAGTCTGTTTGCATCCTGAAAATTTTTGATTTAAAGGGGTTGTCTCACTACATAGATTAGCTTTCAAACACATAGGGAACAATAAATGTAGACTTTTTCCAAATATTTAGCTTTATTTTGCTTTGTTGAGGAGATTTTATGTGCTCTGAGTGCACACAGGTTTCTCTGGTTACCGTCCTGCTCTCCCTTCTCTCTCTACTCTTTGTCTTCTCTGAGAGCAGGGAGTGATGTCATCACAGGTCGGCACATTGACACCAGTGTGAGTTATCTCTAGTAAACATAGGAGAGTAATTACTTGTTTACTTTGAGCGCTGAAGCTTTCTGCTTTATAGATAAGATCTCCTGCTCTCTTGTCAGTGCAATTAGAAGAGCTGGGAGTACAGAGCAGGCATGCTAATCACTGCTATAGATCCACCCACAGCCTGACTAGGAAGAGATAGGAAGCATGAATGCAAAGCTGCTTTCGGCTCAGTGAAACAACACCTTTAATAAGTGTCTGAAGGGAACACTCTTCCACACTTGAAGACGTGTTGACTATCTTTGAGCGGCCTTCAGTGCACAGCTGTATAGAGCAGAGGGCAAGGCAGGGATGCTAGAGCTGTGGCTCATCGGCTGCTCTATGGTCCCTGCCTTTTCCACTACTCTATTCACGTATGTATAAAGTGAGTGAAAACTCCCAGGACAACCTTTTATTTAGGAAATGAAAGGGAAGATGCGATCTCTGAATACCCCAGCAAGCAATGAGGGAGGGGACCTATCTTTTGGGCTATGTCCGGAATTTGGGTGCCATCTTGAAAGCCGCCATATTTGACTGAGGGCAAGCTTTTCCAATGGGAAGGTGGTCATGTAGCAGTTCAAAGACGACCAGAATTGTCTCGCAAACCTGATTGCGACAATCTGTTTTTAATCTGTTTTGTGGTTCAGAAGTTCTCAACACAGAAATTTGCAACAGCCGCTATTTGAGGTGCGAAATGTGTTGTCCCTGGGGCTGAACACAGAGTTGAAAGCGCTGGATCCAGTCATTGTGGATGCGTGTAAGAAGATTCTGTGTTCACTTTTGAACCACAAGAGAGATTGCAGATTTGATTGAGACAATTCTAGGTGTCTTTGCTACATGATCACCTTCCCATCGACAAACTTGTCCAAAATTGATTCCAAAGATGGACGGGCCCCTGTTCTGGCCAACAACAGTAGCCCCTAAGGAAGATTTTGGCCCGTTTCCTCCTTTAAAATTTACCTGTTGGGGTTATTTGTGGTAAAAATTTCCAACCTTATTTGGGTTTCTGACCTCTAGGCTGTCCTGGGTCTTTTGGCTCTTCCAGTGTTGAGGAAAGGCCAACAATAGTGGAAACGTCTTCCAGTCTGGAAAAATCTGTCGCGCTGATTCTTTTCTGGATGTAAACGTACGTTGTAAGATTCAGCAATGGAGCGCCGCAGCAGTGACTTCTCCGTTCAAAAGTGACGGCGTGTGAACAAATGAAATGGGGGAACCGCTGGGACCGGAGGAAGGAGAGGGGTGCGTGTGTATACAGGCCGTCACCGGGATATGAACGGGATAGGGACCGTGGGTATGGTCTTTAGTTGAATTTGTATGCAAGTCCTAACAGGTAGATCTTAAATGTAACTCCAGCACAAAAGTTTTTTTTTGTTTTGGTTTGGTTCGTGCAGGGAGGGGTGTTTACATTTTTTCTGTGCCCTTAAGAAAATGTTCACCTTATTTTTACCCCATGTGCTGCTGTGGCATGCTGGCACTTGTCGTTCCACAGCTACTATCTGCTGTGGAACATGGAACTACAAGTGCCAGCATGCCCCTTAAGTCTCAGTTTGTAACTAGGGGACAGATGTAAGTCGGGGCTGCCTGTGTGTGTGTGTGTGTATATGTATGTATGTGTAGATATATTGGACAACCCCCTTTAAATCCATCTTTTGGATTAAAAAATTTCATCTAAACACACAAAAGTGGGAACTCGCTCTTGTAGTGGGGAGTGTGATCTACAATGCACAAATAGGGAGGTGATGACCCCCTCCCCCCGAGCATCGCACGATTTTACCATATTTGCTGTGCTGAGAATTTAACATGACTTGGAGAATCTGTGACGACTCCTGACAGGTCTGTAAGTAAATATGTTCCCTGTGAAGTAAGCTCTGGGGCATCTTCTCTTATATCTCTGTGCTGTTCCTCTCTTTTTCCTCCAGGGAATGTATTACTGAATCAGTCAGCTGGGTGTTACCATTCCAGTTGTCAGAGGGGCGTGTCCCTGAACACACGGACTGTCAGCTCTGATTGGACCATGTCAGATTGTGCAAGCACCCCCCCTAGTGTGTAACACCCACCTGTCAGATTGGTAATAAATTTCTAGGAGGGATAACAGGGTCCTACACGGCACAGATGCTTAAAGGGGTTGTCTCGCTACAAAGAATAGCTTTCAAATTGTAGGGAACACAAAATAAAGACTTTTTCCAAATATATTGCTTTGTTCCTCTGTTTTCCCTAAGGAGATACAAGTGAATTTATGATCTCCCTGGCTATTTCAGTTCCCTCAGTAATGGACCTGTAAACAATTCTCCCCCTGCTGTTTGTTCAATGAGATAACAGTGAGTGACAGGTCCATGGCAGTGTCCTGTGCTGCTGAGCAGTAAAAAGCTTGTTTTATGTAAAATAAACAGAACTGTAAATAGGGCTTTTGTTTTGGGGATCAGATAAGTCCTGTTAGTAGTTTGAGAAGCTAATCTGATCTAATTAGCATCTGAAAGCACAGCATGGCATGGAGCTGTACAAGCACAAGCTGTATGCAAATGAGTCAGTCTGAACCAGGAAGTGACCTCTGAAACTGAAGGGAGACAACTCCTTTAAGGAAATATGTTGCAGAATTGTTTTGTTTTGGGGAACACTAGTATTTGCTAAAGACAACGACCACAGGTTCTCTCCTGCCTTGATAATGGTTTCTGTGCAGGAGTTGACTTACTAAATTGTATATTCAATTTATTAGAATTTACAGTATATGAAGATCTTCCATTTTAAGGTGTGAAGGATGAGGACGGCACCTGACAATGCAATGTCATAGAAAAAGCTAGGATGTCAGCAGGATCCATTGTGGTGTTATTGCTGCAATCTTAAAGGGAATCTGTCACATAGGTTATGCCCCCCTTGCTGAGGGCAGCACAAGCCAGTGTCAGACCTGCTGTTTCCAGCGCTGTGTCCCTTATTCTGTAAGATGCTGGAGTTTTAGAGTATTTAATACTCAAATCTGCAGTTTTCAGCCAGAAAAGAGTTATTCAAAGAGTCATGTTTTTAAAAGCCCACCTAAAGGGTAGCCCCGCCACCGCAACTGACAAACATATTAATGTGAATAGGTAGAAACATGTGAATAACTGTCAGTGGGCGGAGCTAGCATTTGGTGGGCAGGGCTAACACCTGCTCATGAATAATATTTTTGGGGAAAATGCTCTAAATCTGCTGCATCTTACAGAATATGGGACACTGCGCTTTTAACAGCAGGTCTGACGCTGGCTTTTGCTGCCATATGCAAGGGGGTCACAACCTATGTGACAGGTTCCCTTTAAAGGGGTGTTCTTAACTTATAAAGTGATATTGCCAGGATATGCCATCACTATGGTTGGGCTCTGACCCCTGTGACTCCCCATAATCCTGACAAAATAGGGGGAACAGTGCTGACTCAGTGCTGCAGCCCTTTTAAGGGGTGTTCCCATTTTGCACTTTGTCATATCCTA
The DNA here is from genome assembly GCA_025379985.1 of Phyllomedusa bahiana. Taxonomy (NCBI): domain Eukaryota; kingdom Metazoa; phylum Chordata; class Amphibia; order Anura; family Hylidae; genus Phyllomedusa; species Phyllomedusa bahiana. The sequence continues at coordinate 52,663 of JAODAL010008113.1, forward strand.
GCTATAAATCATCACAGTCTGATAGGTGCAGATCCTATCACTGGAACGGATCCCTGAAAGTGTTGGCTCACAACAGAGATCTGGTTGCGCATTAGACAGTCTCCATTCTGTTCTATGGGAGTTCCCAGTACAGGGGAGCGCTGTGTTCTCACGTCTGTTCTATGGGAGTTAACAGTAAAGGGGAGCGCTGTGTTCTCCAGTCTGTTCTATGGGGGTTCCCCGTAAAGGGGAGTGCTGTTCTCCATTCTGTTCTATAGTACACTTCCCTCCACAGAACATTGCGCTTCCCTGTTCCGGGAACTTCCATAGAACAGAATGGAGAGTTGTGCGCAACCCTGACCGGATCTCTATTCTGAGTTCACACTTTCGAGATAGGTGTGGGACCTGCACCCATTAAACTTTAATGGTAAATTCAACGTGTATAGTAGGAGCACCCCTGTAACTGTTTTTGTCTGCACAGCGCCTCCCGTACACCTGGCTGTGCAGCCGGCCTTATGAACTAGAATGGAGCCGCAGCCGTCCGCACATCCAGGGCTCGGTTTGCTGCTGGCGTCTATGGGCGTCTGGCCCATTCCTCATCTGCCCGGTGTACACACGGCTCATTCTTCTCTTCCTGCAGCATAAATGTGTCCCGCGCTACACGGAGGAGTTTGTTCTGCAGCTGGAGAAGGAGCTGGTGCAGGCGAGACTGAAGGAGGCCGAATCCCACTGTGCCATGAAGGAGATGCAGGACAAGATCCTGGAGATCGAGAAGGTAGCGCTTCATTTATCAATTGCATTACATAGAACTAGTTATTTATTTTCTATTTGCTGCATAAAATTTCCAACATAACAATCCTCTATTCTATTTGTTTGTATTGCACCGTTCCATATCGCAGCACAGTACAGAGACTGGCATCAGTCACATTGCTCCCTGTCTCCCCCACCGGGGTGCGTCGCCATAACCGCTGAGCTCCCAACAGCCAGTTTAGCTCGCTTGGGTGTTGAGAGTTCATCTTGGTGGTGGCGGGGCGGTTGGAAGGGTGCTGGCGTGGTGGGGGGGGGGGGGGTGGGGGGTGGCGGTTGGAAGGGTGCTGGCGGGGGGGAGGAGGGGCGGTTGGAAGGGTGCTGGCGTGGGGGGAGGAGGGGGGGTTGGGAAAGGGTTGCTGGCGGTGGGGGGAGTTGGATGGGTGTGGCGTGGGGGGAGTTGGGAAGGGTGGGCGTGGTGGGGGGGGGGATGGAAGGGTCTGGCGTGGTGGTGGGGGGCGGTTGGAAGGGTGCTGGCGTGGTGGAGGGGGGCGGATGGAAGGGTGCTGGCGTGGTGGAGGGGGGCGGATGGAAGGGTGCTGGCGTGGTGGAGGGGGGCGGATGGAAGGGTGCTGGCGTGGTGGAGGGGGGCGGATGGAAGGGTGCTGGCGTGGTGGAGGGGGGCGGATGGAAGGGTGCTGGCGTGGTGGAGGGGGGCGGATGGAAGGGTGCTGGCGTGGTGGGGGGGGGCGGATGGGAAGGTTGCTGGCGTTGGTGGAGGGGGGGGGGGGTTTTTGGGGAAGGGTGCTGGGGCGTTGGGGGGGGGGCGGATGGAAGGGTGCTGGCGTGGAGGGGGGGCGGAGGAAGGGTGTGGCGTGGAAGGGGGGCGGATGGAAGGGTTTCTGGCGTGGAGGGGGGCGGGATGGAGGGTGCTGGCGTGGAGGGGGGGGGCGGATGGAAGGGTGCTGGCGTGGAGGGGGGGGGGGATGGGGAAGGGTGCTGGCGTGGGGGGGGGGGGGGGGGGCGGATGGAAGGGTGCTGGCGTGGAGGGGGGGGGGGGGCGGGTGGCAGGGTGCTGGCGGGGGGGGGGGGGGCGGATGGAAGGGGTGCCTGCCGTGGAAGGGGGGGGGGGGGGGGGGGGATGGAAGGGGGCTGCGTGGAGGGGGGGGGGGGGGGCGGATGGAAGGGTGCGGCCTGGAGGGGGGGGGGGGGGGGGGCGGATGGAAGGGTGCTGGGCCCTGGAGGGGGGGGGGGGGCGAGTTTGGAGGGTGTGCTGCCGTGGAAGGGGGGGGGGGGCGGATGGAAGGGTGCTGGCGTGGGGGGGGGGGGCACGGTCGGAAGGGTGCTGGCGTGGAGGGGGGGGGGGGCGGGTGGCAGGGTGCTGGCGTGGCGGGGGGCGGATGGAAGGGTGCTGGCGGGGAGGGGGGCACGGTTGGAAGGGTGCGGGCGTGGAGGGGGGCACGGTTGGAAGGGTGCTGGGGGGGCACGGTTGGAAGGGTGCTGGGGGGGGCACGGTTGGAAGGGTGCTGGGGGGGGCCGGTTGGAAAGGGTGCTAGCGTGGGGGGAGGGGCGCGGTTGGTAGGGTGCTGGCGTGGGGGGAGGGGCGCGGTTTGGGACAGGGGGTTTGCGGGCGGGGGGGGGGGGGGGGGGGAGGGGCGCGGTTGGAAGGATGTACGTTCCCTGTGCACAGACCTCGCTGGGTGTCAGTGGGCTCCATTGTATACAAGGCATCAGCGGGTTCTGTTGTGTATGATAACGGAGAACATGAATTTCTAATTGAATTTCTTTCCTTGCTGCAGAAAAATAGTTCTTTACCAGATGAGAACAACCTCGTCCGACTTCAAGAAGAACTTATAGTCGTGAAGATCCGAGAAGCAGAAGCCATAACTGCAATGAAGGAGCAGAGGCAGCAGATCAAAGATTTAGAGGAGCACTGGCAGGTACAACGAATAAAGGGGACCCGTCAGCTCGTTAATGTGGCCCAAACAATGGCCTGTGTGAAATGGCTGCAGGGTTCCTATTCTAGGTCATGTGGTTAACGCTTAGGTGCTTCAGAGTGAAACTCCTGTACCTGGCTCCGTTTTGCAGGAAAGGAGCACCGGGGCCAGAGGAGAGTCCAATGTCGTCCTCTGTGTTGAGGAAGAGACCTGTCCAGTATGCTGAGGGGACAGAGAGGCCGCACAGTGGATTTGTCTTCTCCCTGTACCTGGCTCAGTTTTACAAGGGGATTTACTCTGATGCGCCTTAAGCGTTTCATGATAAAATGGACGTCGCCGAGTCCAGGAAACCTGCAGCTGTTTCACGCCGTCCATTGTTGGAGCAGCGTCGGTGAGCGGACGGGTTAAGCTGATCAAGCAAAATATCTGTGTGGCTACAGAGAGTGAGACGAATACGGACGATGTCCATGATTAATTGTACTGTGAAGAGTGTAGTGTACCCACAATGGGGAAGATTTAACGGCCGACCGCTGTCTTGCGACGGTGGGCATTTCGTGTTCTCTGTCGGCAGTGAATCCTAAAGACGTCGCTGCCTACAGAGGGGGTTTGTGACTTCCAGAGCTGTAATTAACATCTCCGCTCTTAGAGCAGTCTCTGTGCACAGCAGCGATGGGAGGAAGCCTTCGATTTCTATGATTAACCCTTTGGTTGCTGTGGTCCATGACCAGGGGATGCCCCTGCTCAAGCGGGTCACTGGGATCCCCAGTGCCTGATGGAGTATGGGGAATATCTATGCAGTCAGACCTAGAGGAGCCCCAGAGCTGTCTGTATAGTAAGCCTGCTGTCAGGGCACAGTGTGTGTTACCCCACATACAGACACAAAGTGTAATGAATTAGTATACTGGAGTCTAATATATTGCAAAGTGTGTAAAAGAAAAGTGTGTAATAGTTGTCAAAAAACCAACCATGAAAAGTCTCCTCAAAAGGGAACAAACCGCTGTTCTTTAACCTATCCACCACAATATACAGCTAAAACTTACCATTTATTAAATATATGCTAAACCAATATCATTTGATTTCTGAAAATACAAAAGCAAATTGCTTCCAAACAAAATACGTATCTTTTTAGTTGTGAGCCAGCGAAATATAAACAGGCAGTCCCCGACTTACATCGTTCCGACTTACATACGTCCCCTAGTTACAAACGGAGACTTATGGGGCGTGGGGGACATTCAACACTGAGTTCACGCCCATGATAACCAAGTGCCAGCATGCCACAGCTGCACATGAGATACAGAACGTTAGTGAAATCTTCTAAAAAGGGCAGAGACAGCAAAACAAATGTAAAAACTGTTCCCTGCACTATCCAAAACTAAAACAATTTTTTTTGCTGGAATTACATTTAATAAATATACCTGTTCCGACTTGCATACAGTTTCAACTTAAGAACAAACTTACAGTCCCTATCCGTATGTAAACCCGGGGACGGGCCTTGATGTGTGTTGTGTGTTATGTATGTATGTATGTATTTTATATATATATTATATATTATATATATTTTTATTAGTATTATATATATATTATTTTTAATATATATATTTATATAAAATAACAACAAAAATTTCTAGGGATGGTAGGGTTTCCTTTTTTTCAAAAATATTTGTGTTGGATACGTTGCATCTGGATATACATGGTTGCATCATGTGCGCGTAAGCATATTTCCAGACTGTCACGTGAGTAATGTAACTTAATTTTTTTGTACTATTTATAGTTTATAGATAGATAGATAGCTATTATATAGATAGATTAATATTATAGATAGATAGATAGCTATATTGTAGTAGATACTATATGATAGATAGTATATATAGAAGATAGATGAAATATATAGATAGATGATAGCTATTATAGATAGATGAAGCTATATAGTAGATAGACGTATATGATAGATAGATAGTTATAGGATAGATAGTAGCAAAGATAGATAGATAGCTATATAGAAGAAGCTATATAGATAGATAGCTATAAGATAGGGTAGCTATATAGATAGATGAAGCTATATGATAGAAGATAAGCTATAAGATAGTAGCAGTATATATATATTTTTATATATATATTTTTTTTTTTGCTGGCTCACAACTAAAAAGAGGATACGAATTGTGTTTGGAAGCAATTTGCTTTTGTATTTTCAGAAATCAAATTATATCGGTTTAGCACATATTTAATAAATGTTAAGTTTTAGCTGTATATTGTGGTGGAAGTGTAATAGTTGTCCCTTCATGGGATTTAAAAAAAAAATAAAAAAAAAGTTAAAAACAAAGTAGAAGAATAAAATAAATATATAAATATTTACTACACACACACAAAAAAAAACCTTGCACATTTAAGTATTCGAACGACCATAATAACCTGTAGAATTAATCTAACAAGTTATTTAGTGTGAAGTGTAAAGGGTGTAAAAAGTAATTTAAACAAATGTAGAAAAATACTCTTCATGTTCACGCTGCAGTTTTTTTGTTTTTTTTTTAAATGATAGCGTAGTTTATATGTTAACTCAAACTACACACTCAAAAAATACTTCTCCCACATAAAATAAGTCCTCAAACAAGTCATAGAAAAACTAAAAAAAAGTTATGACTGTTGAAATGGAGGGAGGCAAAAAGTACAGAATTTAGCTGCCCCCGTGAGGCCCGGTCCGGCCCGGTGCTTCAGGGGTTCATCCTATTACTTGGTGTGAACGTGTGTGACAAATCTGGCGCATGGTTAGACGCTTCTCACCGGAAGCCAACGAACAAGTGGCGGAGCTTGTGCCACCAATGTTTTGCAGATGCTGTAACATTCAAAGGGATGTGCCTACCATACACACTGGCATATCGCTAGCATCCGCCATTAATGTGTAAAAGGTGCAGGTCTCCCCTCTGGGACCCGCACCTGTGTTAATAACCAGCCCCAAAACCTCTCTGTGACTATAGTGGAGCAATCAAAATGAGGCATTTGTGCTGTTGAGTCTCTTAAAGGGGTTTTCTCATCAGACTCTTCTTACAAAACCTGCTCTTCACAGCCAGCTCCGGGCTCCAACTTCCTGTTCAGGCTGTGGGTGGTTCTGCAGCAGTGGCTGGAATTTCAGCTCTGCTATTCCTAGCTGAGATTTAGAGGGACGTTGGTGATGGAAGGGTTTGAACAGCAGGACACAAGGCTACAGAGCTCTAAATGGTTATGGTTTTTATAAAAAAAATAAAAACAAACCTGTTTAAACAAGCTCTTATCTGTGTCTTTGAGCTTTATGAATGAGCCGCTTTCTCCATTGCAGAGACATTTAGCGCGCACCACAGGTCGGTGGAAGGATCCACCCAGGAAGAACACAGTGAACGAGCTGCAGGACGAGCTGATGAGTGTGCGCCTGAGGGAAGCGGAGAGGCAGGCGGACGTGCGGGAGATGAAGCAGCGGATGATGGAGCTGGACACTCAGGTGGGAATTTATCTATTATTCCAGAAAGTTGTGGTGCTAAGGGGTATTCTCACCATGCTGCTTCACAGAGCCGCAGGCTGCTATTTTCTGTTCAAGCTGTGGGTTGTTCCGTAGCAGTGATTAACAGGTTGTGCTCAAAACAGCAGAGTTGATATGTCAGAGGGACATTAGGGATTTGTTAACAGCAGAGCAGAAGGTGACAGAGCTCTAAAGTGTTACAGCTTGTCAGTAGGTAATGTAAACAGGGTCCTGTGCTGCTGCTAAGACACAGCAGGGAGTGACGTCACCATCCCGACCACTGCTACAGCAGAGAGGAGATCATGAACGTAGGGAGTGACATCCACCATCCGGGCCACTGCTAGTGGAGAGAGAGGAGATAAGACACAGCAGGGATTGACATCACCATCCTGGGCCACTGCTAGAGGAGAGGGAGATAAGACACAGCAGGGAGGACATCCCAATCCCGACCCCCTGCCCAGAGCAGAGGGAGAATAAGATAAAGCAGGGAGTGACATCACCATCGACCAATGCTAGAGCAGAGAGGGATAAGATACGCAGGGAGTGTTTGACATAACCATCCCGATCACTGCTAGAGAGGGGGTAAGACACAGCAGGGAGTGACATCACCATCCTGACCCCTGCTAGAAACAGAGGGGAGATAAGACCGCAGGGAGTGTATTCACTCCTTTTCATTTCTAGAGAAGAGAGGAGATAAGACACAGCAGGGAGTGACATCACCATCCTTACCACTGCAAGAGAGAGATGGAGTAAGACACAGCAGGGAGTGACATCACCATCCTGACCATGCTAGAGGAGGAGGAGATAAGACACAGCAGGGAGTGACTCAAACCCTCCCCACCACTGCTTTGAGCAGAGAGGAGATAAGACACAGCAGGGAGTGACATCACCATCCGACCACTGCTAGAGAAAAGGAGGAGTAAGATACAGCAGGGGTGACTCTCCATCCAAACATGCTAGAGCAGAGAGGAGATAAGACACAGCAGGGAGTGACATCACATCCTGACCACTGCTAGAGGAGAGAGGAGATAAGGGCACAGCCGGGAGTGGGCATCACCATCCTGACCACTGCTAGAGAGGAGAAAAGAGACAGCAGGGAGTGATGTCACCATCCCGACCACTGCTAGAGCAGAGAGGAGATAAGACACAGCAGGGAGTGACATCACCATCCCGACCACTGCTAGAGGAGAGAGGAGATAAGACACAGCAGGGAGTGACATCACCATCCTGACCACTGCAAACAAAGCATGAAAAGAGACTGCTTCCACTGGGTTGAAAAAGTGAAAATTGTCATCATCTTCCTCACTATCAACTTGGTGTTGATCCGCCATACAGGTGTGATATGATAACACCCCTTTCATTGCAACCACTGGGCTTCATAGTAAAACATACAGTAGGTCTGCATTAAGTGTTTTACCCCTTATTCCATCATCCATAGACCTCACTGACCTCACATCACCAGCGTTGGCAGTGGCCCCTTATTTGTTGGGCCCTATAGCAGCTGCTGCCCCACATGTGTAATTTTTGTACTTTGTGGTGTCCTCTATATTCTGTGTGTGTATAAGTGATGGATCAGTGTAAGTGAGCAGCCGGCGCTCTGGTGTTACAGGTGAGGAGTCCATGTTCCCCTGTTGACCAGGACGGTGCATGGGACTACTTGTGTATTGCACCATGTGCAGCCGCTTATCCATAACCACATCCTTCCTTCTATACCTGATTTATAACCTCCTTCCTTACGTGGCCCTTGGATCTTCTCATTGCTGCTGTTCTTCAGTAAGTTGCACAAAATCTTGAGTACATTGAGTAATGAGACAGTGAGAGTTCACATCCTCAGCGGTCGTGGATTTGTCAGTTTGCTGATGCATAGACATAAGTTTCACCACCTGCTGAGTGCCCCATACCAGGGGCAGGTGAACGCCCTCCTGACCACTCATCACCCCCACAGAACAGCTTAGGCAGTGGATAGGGGTCAGTGACCCGGGCTCTTGCTGCAGCCGGTTACAGGAGTATTTGACATATAGAATAAAGGGAGAAACAACGGGAATCCTATTCCTTTTTTCCGTTGCTGTAAAGTCTCTGTAACATCTTCACTTAGCTGCTGTCCTGCTGCATCAGGTAGAGATCTGACGGCACGCTGCTCCTGACGGTGTCTGCCCTCTCTCTCTCTCCTACTCTATGTTAGAAATAGCTTGGAGGGCCCGCAGGACATCGGGGGACAGATCAGATCACACATATGGCCAGGAACAGAAGTTTTGTTCTACATGCACCTTTGTTTCCCCAGGTGCTGGTCTCCTGGAGACTTCAGGTAGTTTCATGCTCCTGACGGTGTCTACTCTCTCATATTACTCTGTGTGGAGAGGGCATGCGGGGCGTGCATCCATGGTACCGGGGATACGGATGGCACAGGCTTTAGATAGCAAGGAAAACCCAGACAAGGCAGGTACCTCTGTTGTTACTCCTGGAAATGTGTTACTGAATCAGTCATCTGGGTGTTACTATTCTAGTTTTCAGAAGGACGTGTCTCTGCACCCTCTGACTGTCAGCACTGAGTGTTCAATGTCAGACTATACTGACTGATTCAGTGATACATTTACTGGAGGAATAACAGAGGAACAACACAGCTGAGGCGATTTCCCCCCTTAAAGAAGACCCTTGACCTCTCCTGACAGGTCTGTGTCAGTAAATCCTTGTGTTCCCTGTGACCTAACCGTTCTGGAGCCTCTTCTCACTCTCGCTGTGTTGTGGTGTTCCTTTGTTGTTCTGCCTAAACATGTATTACTCAATCTGTCAAGTGGGTGTTGCCAGTTGCACCCACGCCCCCTTTTGTGCCCCCCACACTCTGTGTTAGAAATTGTCTGAGGGAAAGGAACATTCAGGGTATCAGGAGGAAAGATCAGACTTTAGATGGCAAGAAAACCACAGTCTGCAGGGGGCAAGATCGCACAGGCCGTATGTGAGTACAGGACAAGGGAAGTACAGTACTCATGTCAGACACTGCAGCCGGGGAGGGCAATCCACTCTTCTCAGCATCAGTGTCTGTCATGACGAGGGAGATGAGGAGGAGAAATTTGGTCCAAGAATGAAGCTGTTGTGATAGATTAGAGCTAGTGAAGGCAGCAGCATCCTGGACGCACCGACCTCACATCCCGCATCTATTGCTGGGAGAAACTGTGAACAATGGAAATAGCAAAGGAAGGGGAGATTTCCCCGTGCGTGCAGATGGAGAAAGAATCCGGGAATGAGGCTGTTCTGATCCAGGAGAGCTAGTGAAGGCAGCAGCATCCTGGACGCACCGACCTCACATCCAGCATGTATTAAAGGAAGGGGGCCGTGTTCAGAAGAGGAGGCTGGAGCTCGGGGCAGTTGCAAACTGAATATTGGGGGCTGGAAATTAATGAAGATTCCAGCGTAAAACCAAGTGCAACGTTTTAACTCCAGGTAATCACTAACCTGTAAAATCGTTTGGCAGTACATAGGTTTTTACATAGTGTTGTCCATGGGCTTTCTATATTTACTCTTTTGCCGTAGGCAAACTTAAACTCTATCAGTTCTCTATCTGTTAAACACTAAAACGTAACTTTTATTATGTATAACTCTTAACCTCTATACACACGGTTTAAAAACCTGATTTCTAACCTCATCATTTAACCCTTTTTGCTTTTGAAAGAGGGAATAACTCCCTTTCTATTAAGTCTGGTGGAGCACCACCTGTTAACAGGAGAGCCTTATATTTATAGAAAATTACTAACTCCAGTCAGGGATCCCAAGCCTAACACCTGGGCAGTCGTCCCATCTCATGGGACACAGACAAATAAGGCCCCCTTGTGACACCCCTGCAGCAGGTGACACTTGTAGACAGAGGTGAGAGATCACAATTTAAAACGTCATATCTGACCTCGCCGACCTGTTTCGCCAGCTAACCTGGCTTCATCAAGGCTTAGAGGTCCCGCTTTCAGAAGCAAAAAGGGTTAAAGGATGAGGTTAGAGATCAGGTTTTAAACCGTGTGTATAGAGGTTAAGAGTTATATATAATAAAAGTTATGTTTTAGTGTTTAACAGAGACAGAACAGAGAGATAAAGTATGCCTATGGCAAAAGAGTAAATATAGTGATCAAAAATCACTCTCTGTTCTCTTGCGAGATTCCCAATTTTTTGGAGATTATGTGGCAAGTCCATGGGCTTTGTCACTATGTAGCCTTAAGTTAAGGGTATGTTCACACGGCATATTGGGGCGCTCTGTGAGAGCTATGAATTACCGTAATTGCGGTGCGTATTTCGCTGCATATGAAGCACAATACGCGGTGAAATATGCGTGCAATTATACTTAAACAAATAAGCTGTGTGAACATACCCTAATACTGTAAATGACTAGATTAGGGCTATATAGTGACAGTCTGATTTGATTGATTTTTACTTGAAAGTCAGTGACATGCTAACCTTTTAAAGGGGTTTTCTCACCATGCAGTTTCACAGTCACAGGCAGCTTCAGTCTCTGTCTGGTCAGGCTGTGGGTGGTTCTATAGCAGTTATTAACATATTTAGCTCCTCTATAATTAGCCTTGTCACTCTCTGCTCTTTGTGTAATCAGGAACGGGAAATGTGCACTTAGAGCAGATAATATCTCTTATCTTCTGACCAGGGCAATATCAAAAGAGCAATGTATTTAGTAAAAGTATTCATTTACCGTTCCCTAAATGTCGAAAGCAAGTTATTTGTGGTGAAGAAACAAAAAGTTGCACTTGGTTATAATCTGCACACTTCATATATTTGTAAACCACGGTCTCCTGATTGTAGAACATATGATTTCTCATTCTGGGTGTTGTTGGGCCCACGGGTCCGCTTAGATGCTTTTCCTCTTTTTTTAGTCTTATAGTGTATGAAGTGGTGTTATTGCAGCGCGCTCCTTGGCCTCCGGGTGGAGCTATTGTCTTGCTTACATGTCCTGTACATCACATAGAGAAACTTTTTAACCCCTCACTGTAGCCCAGAAATCAAGTGATAAGTTGTCAATCTTCAACCTCCAGGACTTGTTCTGTAAATATCTGAAGCGGCGGCTTTGCTGCCCTTTGTATCTTCATACCGGTCGGTCGATTCGGTGAGCACCGGCAGATCCTCGTGTTACTGATTTGTAACTAAGGGTATGTTCACACGGCTTATTTTGCCACGTATTTCGGCACGCATTTCGCCGTGTATTGCTCTCTATGCACGGTGAAATGCGCGCCGAAATTACGATAAGCCATAGCTCTCGTAGAGAGTTATGGATTACGCGTCCTCTCCCCGCGCGTACAATACGATCGTGAGGGAGAATCGGGGGGAGAATGGACATGTCAATTGTTCGCGGTGCTTATGCGCCGCTGACCATGCATGTCTATGGGGCTGCACCCCTCCCCCTGTACTTTGGAATTATACGCTGATCAGTGCGTAGTTCCGAAACACACGGCGTATTGTGGGGTTTACCATACTCACTTCAATAAGCAGTGTGAACATACCCTAGTTTTGTGATTAAAAAGGACGAAGCCTTTGGAGAGGTGCTAGAGCCACATGAAGCCGTCTGGTCATTCGCTGTAGGCGCTGCGGCCCCTGACTCCCGCTATCCGGCATCATTCATCTTCAATTTCATTATCTTTTGTTCTCTTGACAGAACCAGATAAACAGCAACCACCTGCGGAGAGCAGAGAAGGAGGTCGCCAGCCTGCAGGCCAAGGTGCAATGTCTGACCACCGAGAACAAGAGCCTGCACAGTCAGCTGACCGAGGCCAAGCGGAGGCAGGCCGAGATCGAGTGCAAGGTAATGCCCAGCGCGGGGGCCGTCATCCTCCCGAATCTTTAAACATGACTTTATTGAACGCTTGAGCAGTTAATTATTCACAGTACGGAAATCAATAAATCAGAACAACAACAAAACGTCCAAAATTGGACCGTAAACCAAACCGCCATCGTGGAGATTAGAACATTGACCAAAGTAGAAGCAGAAGGCAATATTCTATCTGCTGTTGAGAGGTATGGCACCACAAGTTAATATAAGACATTGGGAGTACAGTGTTTGGAAGAGAACCACAAGTCCCAAATGGATTTCTTCTTATTACAGATGAATGGGGGATCAATCAGTCTAATTTCACAAGCGCAGTTCAAATGAACTCTCCTGATTACTTCAGATATAAAAAGGGCTATAATTTCTTTCCAATTAAATGCAATAGCTGTTCCAGCTGCTATGAAAATGTGGAAAATAATTGTACGGAGGGAGGACGTTAATTCGTCTAAACCTATGTCTAAAACTGCAAGTTCAGGGCTTAAAGGGGTTTTGCCACGAAGTGAGTTCCTTACCTCCTTATCAGCTCAGGCGAGGATATAAACAAATCATGCTGAGTCATGAACGGCTGCAGGGGTGAGAGGGAGGGGGGTGAGCAGAGTGTGAGGAAGAAGGGAGTGTCTTCAATGTTTACTCAAATAATTACATTACAACCAGTGGATTCTCTATACAATAGACAGCCTCATACACTGCACTTTCTCCCCAGCCCCTTGCAAGCTCCTTCATGTTCCTTGTCATCAGATAAGAAGTGCAAACACGCAAGCGCGGCCAGATCAGCTCCTGTCAGCTCTCCTGGTCGTGTCTAATGTAAACTTTCAGGTAGCTAAGGGGGACTGAGCAATGCTGTAGCTCTCACAGGCTTCACTTTTTGTAATCACATATATTTAGAGAAGTGATTAAATACCCATTTTGGAGGATCCCACCTCAACATTACATCGTGGCAAAACCCCTTTAAGGTAAATGTGACTCGTGACATCTAAAAGCAGGGAGGACACCAGTTTCCAGAATTTTTGAATAACTGGGCAGCCCCACCAAACGTGAAAAGGTAAAACCATTGGGGCCCAACCTTCAGCATTAAATCTGTGGCGAAAACCCAGTCTGCCGGTGGGGGGGGTCAGGTACCATCCCTAGATGTATTTTTAACATGGTCTCTTTGTGGTTTACACAGATAGGGAGGATGAAGTATTTTGCGCTTTGATCCATTGAGCTCTAGAAAAGTGGGCATCCTCCCGAATCTTACAGGACTTGAGACCTCTCCCGACAGGTCTGTGTCAGTAAAGCTTTGTGTTCCTGTGAAATAATTCTGGAGTATCTTCTCCTATATCTCTGTTGTGCTGTTCCTCTGTTATTCCTCATGGTAATGTCTTACTGAATCTGTCAGAGGGGTGTTACCAGTTGGGGGTGGTGTCCCTGCACAGTCTGACATTGCCCAACCAGTGCGTGCTGGGACTCACCCCTCTCCCCCAAATGGTAACACCCATGTGACTGATTCAGTAATACATTTCTAGTAGGAATAACTGAGGAACAGCACAACCCAGTTAGGAGAGAAGATTCTTATACGTAACCTGCGACATCTCCTGACAGGTCTGTGTTAGTAAATCTTTGTGCTCCCTGTGAAATAACAATCCTGGAGTCTCTTCGCTTATATCTCTGGCTTGTGCTGTTCCTCTGTTATTCCTCCTGGAAATGTATTACTGAATCAGTCAGCTGGGTGTTGTTATTCCAGTTGTCAGAGGGGCGTGCCCCTGCACACACTGAACAATTGGATCCGGCAGTCAGTGTTAGACTGTGCTGACCGCTTTAGTAATACATCTCCAGGAGGAGTAACAGAGGAATATCACAGTTATAACAGGCAATGCTTTTGCTTAGAGGACTTGTGGCCCCTACTGACAGGTCTGTGCTACTACATCCTTGCCCATGAACTAACCATTGTGGAGCATCTTCTAACTCCGAGGAATACATTTCCAGGAGGGATAACAGAGGAACAGCACAACCCAATTAGTGCTGCCATTCTGGGCCATGTCCCTATGCACACAGACTGTTAGCTCTGATTGGTCAATGTAAAAAGATGTTTCTACTTACAGCAGTGTCTAACTCTCTGTTGTGCTGTTCCTCAGTTATTCCTACTAGAAATTTATTACTGAATCAGTCACATGGGTGTTACCTACTGGGGAGAGGGGCGTGTCCGTGCACACACTGACTGTAGGCACTGATTGGGCAATGACAGATTTTGCAGGGACAACCCCCTTCCTTCCAATTGTTCACACCCACAAGACCGATTCAGCAATACGTTTCCAGGAGGAATGTTTGATCAGCGAGGGGACTGGGAGTCGGCCCCCCGACCGGTCTGGTGTTGATGGCCTCTGCTATAGATAGACCGTTGATATTACTGTCCTGGAAAACCCCTTCTAATAGGGAGAAACTGAAAGCAAAACCTTGAAAGTGGAGGAAGCAAGTGATTCATTGCCGAGCGCTCGAGTGATTGTAGTGTGAACACCGCTCTTACCTCTGGGATGGAAAGTTTGACAGTCATAGTGAACATAGGGTATTGCCGGTAAAGAGAATCAGAAGCAGCCGAGAAGTATAAAGGTCTCGGATCCATTGACCCTGGCTATGACCCCGGGTGTCTCAGGCCGTGTTCACACGGCTTAAAATGGGCCGTATTTCAGTCCGTAATTACGCGCCGGAGTGCGCCTATTACGGGCTGAAAACGGCCCATTCATTACGGTAATCCACAGTTCTCATAGAGAACTATGGATTACGTCTCCTCTCCCTGCTCGGCGAATACGCTGGGCAGGGAGATAATTGACAGTTCACTTTCTAGCGGCGTATACGCACCGCTAGCAATGATTATCTATGGGCTGGCGAGGTGCCGGCCCCCCGCTCCCGTCCGGCCACACGGCGTTACTGCGGGGCGTAATTACGTTGCGCAGTTAACCTGTGTGAACATAGCCTCAGGGTTACCGGGCGCCCTCCTTATACAAAAACTCACCGAAAAATGGGACGTTCTTTGCCTACGAATCACAGAAACCCCGGCCATAGATACGGGGCTCCTGACTGGGCTGCTCCCTCTGCACACTTCCTGGCCGGCACGGTTTCCTTTTCCATAGTACTTGTTGGTTTGAACGCTAACAATTTACAGAAAAATCATACAAAAAATGGGCCAGTACTTACTCAAAAAACAGCACCAGTTTTGGGGCATGTTCACAGCTCAATGGCTGGACTAAACTGAACCCAGGAGGTGGCAACTCTGGCATTTATGCTAACTGGGAACATTGACAGGTGCAGCTAATTGCGGAGAAACAGCTTACACACCCCACTGCTAGTGGAACAATTAGATGATAAAAAACTGCACACCAACTTAATACCTGTTCACACCAGAAAAGCCAACTAAGCCTATACCAACTAATACCTCATGTTTAACATTTTTCCAGTATGTCATATTTTTTATCTGCCCAACAGTGCTGGGGAGCGGAGGGTGCCTGTACTTTGTGTTGGACACCCAGAAAGTGCTGGACACACTCGCCTAATTGAATAGTAAGGGCGTCACTAATAGGTTGTAAGCCAGCACGGTGCACCACACATCTGTATTTATTGCACCCTTCTGTATCGCCTTATTTATATGCAATTGTAGTACCAGCAACCACCCCCCTCATGTAGTGCGAGTGTGTAGGTCATTATTTTATTGGTATTTTGCATTTGTGCAATCTCCCCATGCATTATGCTGTGGCTTTTCTGCATGCTAGTGTGAACGGGGTTTTAAAGTTAATGTGCAGTTTTTTATCATCTAATTGTTCCTAGTGGAGGGTGTGTGAGCTGTTGCTCTGCAATTAGCTGCACCTGTAAAATTTTTCCCATTAGCATAAAGGCCGAGTTGCAGTTTCTGGGTCCAGTTTTGTCCAGCCATTGAGCTGTGAACATGCCCCAAAAAATTGTGGTGCGGTTTGAACGCTAGAACACCGTTTCGTGGTTGGTTATTCAGATTTTTTGTCTTTTTTTTTTTTCTGTGGTCTGGAAGGCTGTTTTTATGTAATTTTTACTTTTTTATTATAATGCGAGGGGAAAAGTAAAATAAAAAAAAAATGAAAGTCTGGTTTTCACCTTTTTTTTGTTTGAACAGCGAAGGTGGTGCGGTTATTAATTGTCACTTTTCCATAACAGGCAATATATGTGATCTAAAGTACTCGAGTCCTCGGGGGCGGAGCTAAGTGTTGTGGTTTAAGCGGTTCAATTTTTTTTTTTTATATTTTGTAATTTTATTTATTGTGCCCCCATGAGGTCGTAAAAGTGTCCTCCCCCTCTATGTCTATCACCTATTTTTTTTATTTTTTTCTAATTTCCCCGGTTTAGTAGCCACATTTACTGGGGAACCAGCCCCCTGCACTTACTACAGAGCTGGTCTGGGTCTGAGAAGATCCGGCAGCATCTGGTGGTCGGATGAAGTAGGGAAGCTGAGAGGTGATCAGAAAGACAGGGATGGTAATAAACCGTCCTAGTCTTCTCAGTGGAGAGCCCGGCTGTCGCTGACAGCCAGCGCTCCACTCCTGCAGCTGCACAGCTGGTCCCAGAACATCTGTGCAGAGACCTACAGCCACCACCTGGACGTTCAGTGTCAATGGGCGGCTGACGAGTGGTTAAAAATCCATTCCCAGTCAGGAGCATAAAGCCCCAATGCTACATGGGAGAAGCCGCACAGGGGCAGATAAGGATGAAAAATCACTCATAGACCTATGATCCATAGGGGGGCAACTGCAGAGCACATAACTGCACATTGGATAAGAACCAGTTCACACCAGTACTATACAGGGGAAGATTGCTCAAGTGCAAAAATACTACTAATAGCCTTGAGGAGGTGATAAAGTCACACAAAGCTGAGGCCTCTGGTATACATACTAAGGCTTCTATAGGTGCAACCATACAGGTCTGTATAGTGCACCGTGCTGGATACAGCCTATTAGTGACCCCCATACTATACATGAGGGAGTATTATACCTGCACATAAATATAGCTTTTCTAGGAGCAGTCATACAGGTACGTGTAGTGCACCATGCTGGATACAGCCTATTAGTGACCCCAATCTATAATTGAGGGGGTTTATACCTGCACATAGATGAGGATTCAAGGGTGGGGTTGTGGGGGGTGTGTGTGTGTGTTTAGTTTTTGATATAAAAACTAAGGGTGTGGGTATTTAATATATAATACTATATGTGTGTTGAAATTTATATATAATATATAGTTTGTTGTGTAATATATATTTTTTAATACTAATGGTGTATAAATAATTACTTAGGTTGTGTTTTAAATTATAATACATATTTGTGTGAAATTTTTAAATATACGATATGGTGTTATATAATATTATATACGTATATTGTGTGTGATAAAAATTTATTTACGTTATTGTGTGTATTATATATACTATTTTGGGTTTAATATATAACGTATATGTTGTGAAAATTTATAATACTTTTGTGTGTAATATATATAATTGTGTGTGTGATAATATATATCGTATATTTTTGGTGTGTATAATATATAAAAAGTTTTGTGTTGTGTAATTATATATTTATATTATATATATAATTTTTAATATATATTTTAATAAATAAAATATGGAAGTGAAACCCCCTTTGGCTTTGATTACCTTTCATGTTGCCTGATAAAAAAGTTTGCTTTAAACGTTTAATGTCCTCTTCCTTTATTTTTTTTTTCCTTGCATTCGACCTTGTAGGTGACATGTATAAAATTTAGACTGCTGACGGGACTGGTTTTTTGACCTTTTTTGGTACTTTTTTAAGAGCAGGGAAAGTGATGGCAGTACTCCGAAAGTACTTAAAGCGGCTTTTTGGGGCTGAACTTCGCGCTTTAGCAAGTAAATTTCGGAAATCATCGTGTCAGCGAGGCCCAAAGAGTGAGCACCTCAAAGCTTCCTATCTGGAGGGGGGGGGCCCATTTGGGGAAATTCTTCAATTCTTCGACAAAACCAAAAAGCAAGGCCGAGCATGAAAGAAATGAATGCCTAAGGTGAAAACGTGCACAAAAAAAAGTCCCCACCCAACTAAATTAATATACACCTAATAAATACATACTGAAACCCAAAAAAGTTAGGAATATTTTGGCTTTTTGGGTTTTCATTCCACGAGAAAAAGGAAAACTTGATTTCCCCCCCCCCCCACTGTTCGCTGGCGTATGGATTTTTGCACAACTTGCTAATCTTAACAAGGAGCTTAAAGGAAAATTCTCACAGGGGGTTTGTCCCGAACCTCCAATACATTTTGGGGATCAATTGGTTTTTGGTTTAACCCTCCCCCCCATCCCGGTTCAATTTTAACACATGAGGCCAAGCAAACCTTACAATTTGTCACAGGCCTCGCCATTTCCCGGGTTAAGCGGGGGCCTCCAGACGAAGAGCCCGATCTTAGAGTGTCACTCAGCAGCTTGTTCGGAGGACTGGAAGAGTCACAGAAAGGCAAAGAATGGACGCCTTTGGGCCCCTTACACCTTTGATGACCCCTTTTTATTGAAAAATAATGCCTGCGGACCCGGATGATGAATGCGACAATCCCGGGAGGGTTTTAAGGAGGGAGAGGCACCCCAAATGCCCTCAACCGATCTAATTTTTTACACACGTGGCTGTGGCAAAACGACCAACCGCACCACCAGGCCAGGCATAATAACTAGGGCCCGGGAGAATCCAAATGGACGAGGGACCAGACTTCTCATGCTGTTCAGGGGGAGTCGTTTCACTTGGCAGAAAGAAGGGGCCAATGATCGAGACTCAAAGGGGGCGCTGTCATCGGCCAGGTCGGTCCCCCTTTCCCGGGCATCGAGCAGCAACCGCTCTGATGTAACCGGTTTTCAATTCTATTCACTTGGAGCCTTCACCCCCCCTAAAAAGTGCCTGGATTTTCCCAACATCATCCGGGTCCGCAGGGCAACGGTACAATGAAGCGCTCATCGGTGTGATGGAACCAAAGGCGTCACTTCTTTTCCTTTTTGTGACCTTTCCCCTTCTGTATCTGAAACAAACCCCTAAAAACACCGTGACACTCTAAGCTCATGCCCCTTCCTCTGAGACCCCTGCCTGAAGCCTGGGAAAGGGGAGGGGCCCCGATCCTTGTAAGGGGTTTTCTTGGGCTCATGATTACAAGTGAAAGCGGATGAGGAGGACAGTTTTCAAAAAAATTTTATGTTCATCCTGGAATTTCAAGCAAAAGTCAAATATCCCGAACTGTGTATAATCTCATTGTGTCCATTTGTCTGTGTTCTTTCAGCTCCTATGAAGTCTTTCTCTAGCAGTTTGGTTCCTATGGAGCCTCTATAGGAGCTGAAATGTTGCCCTTTTTTTTGTATGTTCTGATAATTCGCCGCGCGGACGCCGAGTCTTTTCTGGAATTTTGATGACGAGGTTGGACTGGCTCGCTGGGAAGGCTCTGCTGTATTTGCTGGTGAATCTGGGTATATTGGTGCTGTTCCCATATTCCCAGCCTGGCACAGGGGTGCTGTCATGGCGGCAGCCGCCTTCTGTATTCATTCTAGCATATGGACATATTAGAGAGGAGCTCCGCTAACCAGGCGGCTCCAGCAGATCTGCCCCGTTCATCTATTCTGTGCTCAGCCGCTCGTTCACACACGGAGACGCTGATTTTTCGTTGCAACAATGGGATGTGGATTTTAGTCACATTTGGATCCAGATTCAATACTGAATCCAAGTCAGAATTTGTGTCCAAATCGGCCGTGAGAACATATCCTGAGTGGTCGATGCCGCTCGGCCGCAGCATCAGCCGACCCGATCCCACCTGATTTATGTGTGGGTTGGATCAGGTGAGAAAAGCTTCTGTTCCCCTTTCAGTATGTATGAGAGAAACCGGACAACCTTCACTTCCTTATGGAGGAATACAGACTGCTATTCGACCTGTGTAAGCCGGGACTTGTGCATAGATTTTAGGACGGGCCCCTGGGGTTGTACCTGATTTTCTATCTATCGTGCTGGAGTCCAGAATTAAAGGGTTAGGCTGGGTCTTCACTGCATTGGACAAAAAAGGGCCGACAGTCGACTGTTTTATCTCCGAGGAACGGCCGTGGCGTTTGTCACGTTTTGCACAAAAACCGCGGTCTGTTCTCGTTATTTTTGCCGTTGGCCCATAAAGTTGATTGTATGGGAAGATGATGGAAAAACTCGAAGCGCCGACATATACTATACAACATGTTTAATCCGCCGGCGCCAGAAGACGAGCAGAGAAAAAACAACCTGGTCATTCTTTCTATTAAAGGCTATGGGGCTGCCTGAACGATCGTATTTTCCGGCAGTTTTAGAATCCTAAAACCGCCGAAAATATGATCGCTTTTCATTGCTGTGTAGACATAGCCTTACTCTCACCACAATGATTTGACTTGGAGACATGGAGACAAAGGTAAATGAAGACTATTACCAAATACATTGCTGTTTTGATTTTGCTTCTCTTCAAAGTCAGAGCAGTTCTATCTCCTGCTTGTGTACACAAGCTTCCATAGGTTACCGACCACCTCTCTGCTCTAGCAGTGGTCGGGATAATCTAAACTGCTTGCTGTGATTTACTGCAGCACAGGAGCTTGTTTATCTGTTACTGACAAACTTAAACCCTTTACAGCTCTCTAATCTTATGCATTGCTGTTAAAACCCCTGCATCACCAATCCTCTAACAGGCTCAGCTAGGAATGGAAAGTCAGTCACTGCTGTAGAACCACCCTCAGCCTGAATAAGAAGTGGGAGCGCAAAGCTGTAGAACTGCCCACACCCTGACCAGGAAGTGGGAGCCTGAAGCTGTGGAACCGCCCACAGCTTGACCAAGAATTTGGAGCCTGAAGCTGTAGAACCACCCACAGCCTGAACAGGAAGTGGGAGCCTGAAGCTGTAGAACCACACGCAGCCTGAACAGAAAGTGGGAGCCTGAAGCTGTGGAACCAACCACAGCCTGACCAAGAAGTGGCAGCCTGAAGCTGTAGAACCTCCCACAGCCTGAACAAGAAGTGGGAGCGCAAAGCTGTAGAACCTCGCACAGCCTGAACAGGAAGTGGGAGCCTGAAGCTGTAGAACCTCCCACAGCCTGAACAGGAAGTGGGAGTGCAAAGCTGTAGAACCTCCCACAGCCTGAACAGGAAGTGGGAGCGCAAAGCTGTAGAACCTCCCACAACCTGAACAGGAAGTGGGAGCGCAAAGCTGTAGAACCTCCCACAGCCTGAACAGGAAGTGGGAGCGCAAAGCTGTAGAACCTCCCACAGCCTGAACAGGAAGTGGAAAAGAGCAGGCTTTATAGTACGTCAAAACAGTGTTAAAGGAGTATGAATCGGGCTCACTCACTAAGCCCAATCCATATGCGGTGGGTGCCCCCTGTTGGATACAGCTGACACCCGCTACCAACAGCAGAGGTCAAAGCTGGCTCTATCCCCTGCTGTCTAACCCCTTAGACACCGTGGCATCTAAGTGAATGCACCGTTTCTCACTCCGTTCAGCGCCCCTGTGGTGATATTGCAGGGTTCCGTTTTGTCGAATATGGTGGCTGGAAGCCTTGAATACTTGAAGTGCTAGAGCCACCATCTTTGTTCACCCTTTTGTATTGTAAAAGGCCTCATATGTCTATGTAGATGGAAAAATAAAGTTATGGCTCTTGGAAGGAGAAGAGCAAAAACAAAATGAAGAGCCATGATTAGACCTGTGAATCCACGGTAAGGCTTGATATTTGCACGCACTGTGTCTGCAAACACTTCAGCTCTTCGTCTGGTCAGAGTGAAACTTGATAATTTGACCACCAGTGTATTCAGAGACCTTTATGTACAGGAACTGCAGCGTGTGACATCTCTGTCTTGGGGACTGAACTGTTTTAACACTGCCTTGAGTATTTCGTTATGGTTTTAGAAGTTGCATGTTCTGGTTTATCTTCCGTACAGACCCTCGTGTGAGCGCTGCAAATGTGTTCGTGCAGTCGGGCAAAGCAAAATCTATTACTTTTTTGAGCACTTGCACACAAGATACAGGAGTAACATAAAGCACCCGCACACAAGATGCAGGAGTGACGTAAAGCGCTCGCACACAAGATGCAGGAGTGACGTAAAGCGCTCGCACACGAGATGCAGGAGTGACGTAAAGCGCTCGCACACGAGATGCAGGAGTGACGTAAAGCGCTCGCACACGAGATGCAGGAGTGACGTAAAGTGCTCGCACACAAGATGCAGGAGTGACGTAAAGCGCTCGCACACAAGATGCAGGAGTGACGTAAAGCGCTCGCACACAAGATGCAGGAGTGACGTAAAGCGCTCGCACACAAGATGCAGGAGTGACGTAAAGCGCTCGAACACAAGATGAAGGATTGACTAAAGCTCGGGACACAAGATGCAGGAGTGACTTTAAAACGCCGCACAAAAGATGCAGGGAGTGACGTAAGCCTCGCACACAAGATGCAGGAGTGACGTAAAGTGCTCGCACACAAGATGCAGGAGTAACGTAAAGCACTTGAACACATCGTTACATTTTTTTTTCTGTCTTGTACTGATCTCCAGTAGCCATATGTTTTATGCTCTCATCACTTGTAAAGCGGATGTTCAGACTTCTAAAGTCTCCCTGACTTAGAAGTGTGAGCCTGAAGCTATAGAGCCCCCACAGCCTGTAAGGAAGTGGGAAGCTGAAGAGATGTCCACAACCTGACCAGGAAGTGAGCCTGAAGCTATAGAACCTCCCACAGCCTGAACTGAAAGTGGGATCCAGAAGCTGTGGAACCACCCACAGCCTGAACAGGAAGTGAGAGCTTGTAGCTATAGAAACCCCCCCCCCCCCCCCCCCCAAGCCTAAACAGGGAGTGAGAGCCTGAAGCTATAGAACCTCTCCCCCCACTCCACACCACCACCTGCACAGGAAGTGAGAGCCTAAAGCTGAAGAAGAACCGCCCACAGCCTGAACAGAAAGTGTGATCCAGAAGCTTTGGAACCGCCCACAGCCTGAACAGAAAATGTGATCCAGAAGCTTTGGAACCACCCGCAGCCTGAACAGGAAGTGAGAGCCTTAATATATAGATCTCCCCCCCCGCTCCCCACTCCCTCCCCACAGCCTGGTCAGGAAGTGAGCCTTAAGCTATAGAACCTCCCCCACAGCCTAAACAGGAAGTGAGAGCCTGAAGCTGAAGAATTGCCCACATCCTGAACAGAAAGTGGGATCCAGAAGCTGTGGAACCACCCACAGCCTGAACAGGAAGTGGGAGCCTGAAGCTAAAGAACCGCCATCAGCCTAAACAGGAAGTGGGAGCCTGAAGCTGAAGAACCGCCATCAGCCTAAACAGAAAGTGGGAGCCTGAAGCTGGTTGTGGGTCTGTGAAACAGACAACCCATTTAACAATCATTAATTGGAGAACCCCTTTAAATCACAAACCTATTTGTCATAAAGTAGGAAAATCTGCTACAGATCCCTGTATCAGTATTTCTATGATCAGCGATGGGAGATGGCTCTGCTGATGTTATCCCAGTCTACACAGCAAAGCTGGAAACAGAGGACAGAAAATGGCCATTGTCAGCCTATAGTGTGTGAACTGAAAATGTGTTTTAAAAAGTTTAATTTAGGTTTTATTTTCGGATTCTGCTGTGACCTCTGTGCACACCTTTGATGGTCTGGAGGGCGCTCTTGTCTCCCTCCGGAGGTGCGATTTTTGCGCTTTATAGTGGTTGTTACAAATATATAATTTCTTTATCTCGCTCTTCAAGCTCTATTTCCGGCTGTAAAATAGAAACCACGAAATCTCAGATACTTGTTCTCTGCAGAAATTGCATCAAGTTTCTACTTTGCAGCGAGTCCTGATTGTTGACTCTGTCGTCCCTCTCCTCAGGGCGGCAGGTGCACTGGGTTTCGTCTCTTTCTCTACCTCCACCTCTCGCCCCTTTTCTTGGTAGCCGGTTCCATTGAAGACTGACCCGCACATGCTATGGGTGATCTCTGACTCCAGATGGCAGCCGGCCAGGTAGTGGGTGGTTGAGGCGTCGCTCCTTCTTCGCCCGTTCCTCCTCGCCCTCTGCGCCTTCAGCTGTTTCAGAAATGCCCTTTTTACTTTTGAGGAAGAACAAACCCCAATTTCGGAAGAAGTTACAAGAGATTACAGTTTAAATGCAATCGGGTAAGAGAGAAGTGAAGGAAGTGTTTCCTCAGCGCGCACCATGGAGGGCGTCTTTCCATCACGCAACCGAGGACGGTGGTCGGCCGGGTGATCTGCTCGTGTGACGCAGATTATTGCTTGTAGGAAAAAAGATCTGGTGTAAAATAAAACTAGAGGGAGAAAGACAGTGTCTCCTGGAGAAATAGAGGAAGGAGAAAATACAATGGCCTTATATGTGAAAACTGTCTAGAAGACTTGCCCCTAGCAACCGGTCAGTGTCCATAGCAACCAACCAGAGCTCATGAGTCAGCACTCATAGCAACCAACCGGAGGCACTAGCAACCAACCCGAGACCCTAGCAACCGAACGGAGCCCCTAGCAGCCAGTTGGCGCTCATGGCAACCAAACGGAACCCCTAGCAGCCAGTTGGCGCTCATGGCAACCAAACGGAACCCCTAGAAACCAATTGGCGCTCATGGCAACCAATCGGAGCCACTAGCAACCAGTCGGCTCTAGCAACCAAACCCGAGCCCCTAGAACCTCAGCACTCATGCAACCAAACCCAGGCCCCCTAGAAACCCAGTCAGGCTCATAGCAGACAACCAGGGCCCCTATAACCATCGCGTCTTAGCAAAACCAGAGCCCCTAGAACCAGTCAGGTCATAAACCAACCGGGCCCCTTAGCAACCAGTCAGCCCTCATAGAAACCCAAACCAACCCCCTGAACCACAGCCCAAGCAACCATCAGCGCTATGGAACCAACCAAAGTTGGTTATATTTGACATGGTTTTTATTCCTTTTTTTTTACAATTTTGTTTTTTGGGGGGGACCGATCTGCGTCCAAAAAACTTTTTGTTTTGGACACTATTTTGAAGCTCTCCATTGTTTCATATGTGCATTTTACTTGCCAAAAGCAGCTCAAGTATTGACAAGTTACTTATTTTTCACCCGGGAAACGATGAAATGAACGATAGGGTGTTTTTCAAGTAGAATGGAAATAAAAATGGAGGATTTTAGCCCTATGTTTTGGGGGGGGCAAATTTCGAAAAACACCAAAAACGGCGTCCAAATCAGCCGCGTGAACGTGCTCCCTGTTGCCCATAGCAACCAATCAGAAAGCAGCTTTAATCTTTCCGGACCAGTATAAGAAATAATAGCCTGGCTCTGGTTGCTATGGCAACAAGGACATTCACTATTTTACAGTTCGGGCTCTCTGTATGAAAACTTGCCATGAAACCCAAATCAGGCTCGGCTTTCTTTTCCCCAGGCAGTATAAGAAATGAAAGCTGGTTGGGTTTGGTTGGTTTAGGGGCCTTTTTGGGTTGGCGGCTACGGGCTCTGGTTGGGGGTTTGGGGGCCCTTTTGGTTTTGGTGGCTGGGCTGTGATTTGTTTGTTATGGGCAAATTTTTTTTTTTTTGGGGGGGCCTTCTTATGAAAACTGCCCAAAACAGTAAAAGTCCCTGTTGCCATAGAAATTCGACTCATAACAAAAAGGTCACAGCAATAACCCCGTTTCTTTTTACCGAGCGTAAAAGGGAAATGAAAGCTGAGTTGATTGGGTTTTGCGTGGGGTTGATTGGTGCTTGGACAAAAAAGACAGTCTTTGCAATAGTTTTCATAATAAGGCCTAAAAAAGAAAATTATTAACTTTTTTAAAATTAAAAGTCCCAAATATACCGATACACGGAGAAAAATGGTGAGGGGCATCACCCAAAAAGATATCAACCAGGGGACAGAGGAGGGAGGGAGTGATGTGTAGATTGTCACAGCCCCTCTCTAATAACCAACCCGGGCCCCTTAGCGGAACCCCTTGCCCGAAAAGGGAAATTTGCATATATGGCTCTTCCTATAATCAGTAAGAATTAATGTGCAGAACGCAATAGGAACAGTACCGCGGGCTCGCCCTTTTCGGGGCAGAGTCTCCGCTAAGGGTCAGGATAGGGTTAGTATAGAGAGGGGCTGTGACAATACACACTTTACTCCTTCCTTTTACCCTTGGATTGACGTTGAACAACTACTTGCCATCAGCGGTGACCTGGAAAATATTCAACTCCTTCCAAAGCCCTTCGCTCAGTAACTGTAAGGAGCAAGGCAATGAAATAGAACGCTTATTTATAATGCAATATAAAGTGGGAGGTTGGCGCCCTTATAACAACCAGTATGATGGGTCAATGGCCCAACCATAAACTGGGCGCAAAGAAACGAACAAACGGGCTAATCATATCCAGCGGGCTGCAAATATCAAAGGGAGAGGTCTGACTGTTGTCTTTGCACCTGTTGATGGATTTTCTTGTGTATCTTATATATTAGGGTCTTTAGTTATATTTTAGAGGATTAGACTTATTGTATTTTATAGGAAGCTTCAAAAATATGAAACTAAACGGGTATTCCCACCACAGGTTGATGGCACTGGGTGGGTTCATCAAGTGTAAGAGGTGCAGGTCCCACCTCTAAGCACATTTTTGGGGCCCTTTTATTTTTAAAAAAATTGGTTGCAATGTGCCCCTCCCCATTCTGTTTTTGGGGATTCCCTAAGGGGGAGCGCTGTTTTCCTTATTCTTTTTTCTATGGGTTCCCCTACAGGGGGGGTGTTTCCATTTGTTCTAGGGGGTTCCCCCTACGGGGGGGCGCTGTGTTCTCCATTCTTTCTATGGGAGTTCCATACGGGGGAGCCTGTGTTCTATTTTTAGGGATTCCCCCTAAGGGAGCGCTGTGTTCTCCATTCTTTTTAGGGGGGTTTCCCCAACAGGGAGCGTGTTTTCTCCTTCTGTTCTATGGAGTTCCCAGAAAGGGGGGAGCGCGGGTTTCTCCTTTCTTCTTTGGGATTTCCCCGTACAGGAAGCCGGGTTTTTCCCCATTTGTTCTATGGGGTTTTTACAGGGGGGCCTGTGTCCCCTTTCCCCTTTTTTGGGGGTTTCCCCAGTACAGGGGGCGTGTTTTCTCCATCTGTTTATGGAGTTCCCAGTACAGGGGACTGTGTTCCCCTTTTTCTATGGGATTTCCCCCCTACGGGGGGAGCGCTGTGTTTTCATTCTTTTTTGGGGAGTTCCCTACGGGGGGGGGCTGTGTTCTCCTTTTCTTTTTCTATGGGATTCCCATACGGGGGACGCTGTGTTCTCCATTTCCTCTATGGGATTTCCCCAAAACAGGGGGCGCGTGTTTTTTTTTTGGGGTTCCCCAGGGAGCGCTGTTTTCCATTTGTTCTATGGATTCCCCCAGGTTTACAGGGGAGGGTTTTTTGTGTTCTCCTTCTTTTTTGGGTTTTTCCCATACAGGGAGCTGGGGGTTCTCATTTTTTCTATGGGGAGTTCCCAGAGGGGGGGGTGCTTTTTGGGTTCTCCACTGGGGTTTTCCTATGGGAGTTCCCTACGGGAGGCTGTTTCCTTCCTTTATGGGAGTTCCATACGGGGGAGACGGGCCCAGGGGTTTTTCCCTAAAATTTTTTCCCTTTTCTGTGGGGTTCCAGTAAGGGTGCGCTGTGTTTGGCTGTACTCTTCACTCCCATAGAACATTTGGGGGTTTGGGCACATAGTGACCCTTCACACTTTAAAGGATAGTCTATTGAAGGCACGAAGTGAAATAGGGGGAAACGCCCTTTAAGAAGAGGTACCACCTGATTTTGCCTCGCTCCAGCCCTTTGTTTTATCTAAAGAGTGGGCTTGGCCGTCTATGTCTTTTAACCTTTTCTTATGGGTTTTTGATTGTTTTCCTTAAGATTGAAGGGGAACCACGGCCGTCCTTAGACTTAAAAAACATATTTATTAGTTTTTCACGATTACAACTAACACAGTTTTCATCATATAGTCAAATGTAACTTGTCAAGAGGATATGTAAAGGGTATAAAAAAGAGAGGTGGCGCTCTTTGTAAAGTACGTCCAATAAAAAAGAAATATAAAATAAATAGAGGGTGCTCCCCTGTGGTGTTGTGCGATTTGGTAGAGGCCAACACTCATAAGGGGTGGTCAATCCAGCCTCGGAAACAGGGGCCGCGTACCCCTAATCCCCCGGGCCAAAAAAGGCGACGGGCAATATGGAAAATGCAAAAAATCCAAGGGACCCGGGGGCGCTGTTTTTTGGTAATAATCCTGTAGGTAGGAGGATAAAAAAAAATTTTTTCCTTTAAAAAATTAAAGGTTAGCCCCAATATTGCAGAGTAACGGCAAACGGTTTTGGCCTATGGGCCCCCCCGATCTTCTTTGTTACAAAAAAACAAAACGGACACAACATGAGACTTATTTAAATAAGATCTCCTAATTGGTTGGGGGTTTTAAAAAACAACCCGGGGCTGTTCAGAGCATTAAAACCAACTGGTATCTAAAGGCCCATAAAACATTTAAAAGAAGGGGCCTCGAACAAAAGGAAAGGGCTTTGGTTTTTTAAACCCCCGGGGGGAAAATTTCGTTTTAACAATGACTAAAAAGCTAGCTGTTCCATTATATTCAATGGGTAAAACGGTCCCAATCCCAACGAGAAAAAGATCTTGGTAAAAAAACTACATAAAAACAGGGTTTGGTTTTAAAAGGAAAGAGGGAAAATCAAATGACCAATGGGTGGGTTAGAATCCTGTGTAAAAAAAAGGGCGCCCGTTTAATAAACAAAAGGTGCCCCTCAAACGTACCCTCGATCTTATAAAAAAAAAGCGCACGGGGGCCAAAAAAGGGTTTCCCGAACAAAATATAGACCCTATGGGACCCGGGGGACTTGTGGCTGATAATAGGGATGAGAGGCTTTTCCCTGTGAAACTAAAATAATGGGAAAGTGTTTAAATTTCAGAGGATGAACCCTCGAATTTTCGGGTTTCGGGCACCGGGTTTTCCCGTCCAACTCCCCACTACCCCAAAGGGAGATGAAAGAGTAAGGGTATCTATTTTGAAAATCTTACATGTTACTTTTACTATATCAACTGATGAAGAGACGGTTTTTCGTTGTATATGGTGAAAAATAAAATTTTTTAATCAAAAGGAGGGGGCCCGTGGTTTCCACTTTATCATTAAGGTTGCCTAAGGATCAAGGGATAAGGAAACCTTATTTGGGGATCCCTGTAATTTAAAGATTTATGTTTAAACTAGGGTGTCAAGATGAAGGACATTAGATTTCGCATTAAATCTGCAGGGATTGGGGTTTCTGTCCGTTTTTCTGATTATTTTACCCCGTTCAATTCATTGGGGTTATATCCACTGACCTAATACACATTTAGATTTCTTGGGTTTTTAACACTATGTGAGGTGGTTGTTTTCTGACCATTTGCCCGGTCAGGGAGCCCATCTAATAAGGTTGTATACAGCGATACCGAGCAGCGCTGTCCGGCGCCCTTTTCGGGGGGGGTTGCTCTGTCCGGCGCCTTGTGCGGCGGGGGTTGCTCTGTCCGGCGCCTTGTGCAGCTGGGGTTGCTCTGTCCGGCGCCTTGTGCGCGGGGGGGTTTTTCTGTCCCCGGGCCCTTGTGCGGGGGGGGGGGGGGGGTTTCCTTTGGGGCCGGGGGGGGGGGTTTTGCCCCCCTTTTTTTTCGGGGGGGTTTGTCTGGGGCCCGGGGCCCGGGGGGGGGTTGCCCCGGCGGGGCCCCCCGCGGGGTTTCTCGTCCGGCGCCTTGTGCGGGGGGGGGTTTTCTGCTTGCCCGGGGGGGCCGGGGGGGCTTGTCGGCGGGGGGGGGGGTTTTTCGCTGGGGGCCCGGGGGGGGGGGGTTGCCTGTCGGGCCCTTTTGCGGGGGGGGGGGTGCTTGTCGGCCCTTGTGCGGCGGCGGGGGGGGGGTCTTTCCGGGGCCTTGTGGGGGGGGGGGTTGCTCTTTCCCGGGGCCCTTTTGCGGCGGGGGGGTTTTCTGTCCCCGGCCCCTTTCGGGGGGGGTTCTCTTGGGCCCCTTTTTCGGGATTTTTGTGGCCCTTTCGGAGGGGGTTCCTTTTCTCGCTTTCCGGGGGGGGGGGTGTCTTCCTTTGCGGGGGGGGTTTCTTTGGCCCTTTGGGGGGGGGGGGTTCTCTTTGGGGCCCCGGGGGCCCCGGGTGGGGGTTGTTGTCCCGGGGGGCCCCGGGGGGGGGGGTGTTTCCCCCCCTTAAACCTAGGGGCTCTTTTTTTCCTTTTTTTATTTTTCCCTTTTCCCCTTTTACAAAAAAGGGACCGAAACCGACAAAAAGTTCACACAAATTTTCAATTTTAAAAACCCCCCCCCCTTTGACATTGGTTAAAACCAAAATGTAAAATTACAAGTTATTCGAAAAAAAAGTTTTGGGGAGGTTTTATGGGAAAAAACTGGGAAAAAGGGGGGAAAGTTATGGCGTTTTAAAACTGAAGTCCGGTTTTGGGGGCAGTAAATGGGGGGACCAGGTAAATTTCATGGGAAATTGGGTTAAAAGTAGGAGGAGGGGGGAGGAAAAAATTCCATAGGAGAAGGGGTTAAAGATTTTAAAAAGGGGGTACAATAAAGGGGGGGGAAAACAGGATTGGTGGAGTTTTTGGGGGTTATAGGAGATTAGGGGAGTGTATAGGGGGGGGGGATGGGGAATTTTGAGGGGGGTTTAAAAAACAGGAGATTAGGGGAGAGAGTTAGGGGGGGAGGTTTTGGGTGGAGATTCTAGGGGGTATCAGGAATTAGGGAGAATTATGGGGGGGGGGTTATGGTGGAATTTCTGAGGGGGGGTAAAGATTGTTTTGGGGGAGAGATGTATGGGGGGGAAAGGGTATTGGTGGAGATTACATGAGGGAGTTTCAGGAGATTGGGAGAGATGTATGGGGGGCAGGTTAGGAGGAGATTTCATGGGGGAGGTATCGGGGATTAGGGAGAATGTATGGGGGGGAGGTTAGGGGTTTGGGGATTTAAAGAAGGAGGTATCAGGGGAATTTGGGAGAGATGTTTGGGGGGCGGTTAGGATGGGGATT
The DNA here is from genome assembly GCA_025379985.1 of Phyllomedusa bahiana. Classification (NCBI taxonomy): domain Eukaryota; kingdom Metazoa; phylum Chordata; class Amphibia; order Anura; family Hylidae; genus Phyllomedusa; species Phyllomedusa bahiana. The sequence goes on from JAODAL010008113.1 coordinate 83,600, forward strand.
ACATGAGGGGGTTTTCAATTTAGAATGAAAAAGGTTTTTGGGGTTTATAAATTTAAGGGGATTTTTTTTTCCCGAATGAAGGGAGGGAGGGGAGTCAGAGTAACCCGAAATTCGGGGGGGTTTTTTATTTAATGGGATACATAAGGAGCCCCGGCGTTGTGGATTAGGGGGAAAATTTTTGAAAATTTCAGGGGTTTTGCGAAAAGGGGGTGGAAGGGGGGGGGGGGGGGAAACCCAAACGGTTTTTAATGTAAGGGGGGTTTTATGATTCCCCCGGGGTTTTGGGTTTTGGGAGAATAAGGGGGGGAAAATTTTTTCCCCCCAAATTTCCCCCCCGGGTTTGGGGTTGGTTTTTTTGAATAGGATTTCCTGGGTTCAAAATTTTTGTTTTTTTTTTAAAAAGTTTTATTTTAATTTTTTTTTATTTAAATTTTTTAAAAATTATGGGGGACATAGATTTAAATTTTTGTAAATTTTTTTTTAAAAAAATTGGTTATTCAGGGAAGCAGGGTTTTGGGGGGATTTTTGGAAGGGGAATGGTGGGTTCTAAGTGTTGGAATGGGGAGGTAAAAGAAAATTAATTGAGATTTTTATGGGGTTTGGGGTGGGAAAAAGTAAGGGGGAAATGGGAATTTCCCGAGGAAGAAACCGAAAGGGGGATGTTAGGGGCCCCCCCTTTTTGGAGCCCACTGAGGGGGGTTTAGGGGTTTTTGGGTTTTGGTTTTTAGAGAAAAAAAGTTTGAAAATGGAAATTGGTAGGAAAAGGGGGGCAGATCCCCCACCATGGGTTTTGGGTTTTTTTGGCCCCAAATTTGGTTTCTTGCCTTTCGGGCAGACGGCATCAATGTAAGGGGGGGGGGCTAAACGGAGGGGGCCGCCCCCCCCCTTCCCCCTGGGTGTCAGACCAAAACCGGAAAAAAAAATCGGTAAAAAACCCGGGGATTTTTCCCCCTTTTTCCTGGGGGGGAACCCCCATTTAAAGAGGGGTTTCAAATATTGTGTTGAATTTGGGGACCCCCGGCTTTTATCCCTTTTCGGGTTTTGAAAAAAAGCTTTAATCCTTTTTTTCCCAAATCAAATGCGTTCGGGTTCTTAAAAAAACCCCGTTTGGGGCATGGGTTTACCCCAAAATCTTAGCGGTCCCTTTTTGGGTCAACCCTTTTTTTCTTTGGGATTGGTACAGGGGGAGATTTTTTTCCCCTTTTTTTATATTGGCAATTTTTTTTTTTTTTGGTTCCCCTTCAGGAGCCGGCCCACGTTAAGGGATTTCCCGGAAGGGGGGGTGTGGTTCTCCTTTCTTATGGGGTTGCAGTACGGGGGAACAGGGTTGGGTTGGGGGTGTAAAAAAGGCCGGGTCAAATTCCCCCAAAAAAAATAAGGGCCCTTGTTTGACGAGCGAAATTGGGCCCGGGGCCCTCCCCTTTTCGCCCTTTTGGGGGTTTGGGCTTTTAGAGCAAAACGCCAGGGGGGGGTTTGCCCCAGGAAAACCCTTTTTGCAAAATTTTCATTTTCGGTAAAAATCCCCCCAAAAATTGTGTGAAAGGTTTTCCCTTTTACCCCAAAATTGAAATTTTAAGGGGGGGCCACCGGGCCCCCCCCCCCCCCGGGTTTTGGGGGGTTTCCACGGAAATAAAGGGCAATTGGGTTTTAGCGGATTTTGGGCTTTTTTCCCGCAAATTACAGTTTTAAAGGTTTTGCATATTTCAAATTTTTTTGTTTCAAAGTCTTCCAAAAAATTTTTAAAGGAGCTATGGAACTTTTTTACTTTACTTTAGTTTTTAAACCCCCCCCACAACTTTTTAATGGTTACTGTAATTTTTTACATCAATTTTACGTTTTAAAATAAATTTCTTTGTTTTGGGGGTCCTTTTCGGGGGGTTTTCCCAAATTCTTTTTCTTTTGTCCCAAAAATAAAAAGGTTTTTTTTTATTTTGTTTATTTGGGGGCTACCTTTTTTTTCAGCCTTTGTTTTCCTTTGGGTTGAACAAAGCAGTTTCCCCTCTGTAGGTTCAAAACCCTGTTTGCAATTGGGCCCCGGTAAAAAAATTTTTTTTTTCAAAAGTGTCAAAAACAAAAATTGTTCCCTTTTTCTTGTCATTCTTTTTATAAATGTTTTAATTTAAAAAAGGAAACAGGGAGGGAATTTTCTCAGAAAAAATTAAAAATTTTCCCCCCTTTAAAAGGGGGTTGGGGGTTTAAATTAACTGGGGGGTTTGGGGCCCATCCAACCCTACTGGGGGGGGCCTGTGGTACCTTGGAAAAAAGGTTTTCCTTTAGGGGCTTCCTGTATTGGGTCAATTTTGGGGTTTTCCAGGTTGTGGGTCTTTTGGGGAACCCCAAAAAAAAATGTTTCATTTTACTTTTTGGGGTTTTGTCGTTAAAAAATTTTTTTTCCCAGGCAACGCTTTTTTTTGAATTTGGCTTTGGGGTTTTTTCCCTTCCCAAAGCTGACTTTTGGGGGACCCCCCGGGAAAAAACCCCCAAAAATTATTTTCCCTTTTTAGAAAATCTTGGGTTGGGAAATTTGATTGCTTTTATGTTTGCCCTAAAAAAAAAGGAAATTAATTTTGTTTTTTTGTTTTTTAAAAATTTAAAAAACCTTCGGCAAATTCAAAAGTTTTCCACAAACTGAAACGGGGTTTTTCAATTATTTTCCTTTGAATTGCTTCACTTCTAAAAACCCCCCGGGTCCGATCCCTTTTATCCTTTTGTCAGTTTTTGGCTCCCAGCCGGTGCTGTGCAGGGGGCCATAGAGAAGAGTGGCCTTCTAAAGAGTGGGCCATCCCATGGTGGATACAAGAGGTTATGTCCCGTGAATGTAAAGTGCGGGAAAAAAGTTTTTGGTCAGCCACCAATTGTGCAAGTTCTCCCACTTATAAAGATGAGAGAGGCTCCTGTAACTGACATCATAGGTCGACCTCAACTTTGAAAGACAAAATGAGAAAACAAATCCAGAAAATCACATTGTCTGATCGGGAAAGAATTTATTTGCAAATTATGGTGGAAAATAAGTATTTGGTCAATAACAAAAGTTCCTCTCAATACTTTGTTCTATCTCCTTTGTTGGCAGTGACAGAGGTCAAACGTTTTCTGTCTTCACAAGGTTGGCACACACTGGTATGTTGGCCTGTTCCTCCAGCAGATCTCCTCTAGAGCAGTGATGTTTTGGGGCTGTCGCTGGGCAACACGGACTTTTAACTCCCTCCAAAGTTTGTCTATGGGGTTGAGATCTGTAGACTGGCTAGGTCACTCCAGGACCTAGAAATGCTTCTTATGAAGCCATTCCTTCGTTGCCCTGGCGGTGTGCTTGTGATCATTGTCATACTGAAAGACCCAGCCACGTTTCACGATACCTGTCCCCATTCATTCTTTCATGTACACGGATCAGTCGTCCTGGTCCCTTTGCAGAGAAACAGCCCCAAAGCCTGAAGTTGCCCCCCTCCCTCCTCCACCCGTGCTTCACAGTAGGTCTGGTGTTTTGGATGCAACTCCGCCTTCTCTCTCCTCCAAACACAACGAGTTGTGTTTCTACCAAACAGTTCTACTTTGGTTTCATCTGACCATATGACCTTCCCCAATACTTTTCTGGATCATCCAAATGCTCTCTAGCAAACTTCAGAGGGGCCCCGGACATGTACGGGTTTAAGAGGGGGACACATCTGGCATTTGCAGATTGAGTCCCTGGGGGCGTAGTGTTTACCGATGGTGCCTTTGTTACGTTGGTTCCAGCTCTCTGCAGGTCACTAGGTCGCCCCGTGTGGTTCTGGGATTTTTTCTTACCGTTCTTGTGATCATTTTGACCCCACGGGGTGAGATCTTGCAGGAGCCCCAGATGGAGGGAGATTATCAGGGGTCTTGTATGTCTTCCATTTTCTAATTATTGCTCCCACAGTTGATTTCTTCACACCAAGCTGTTTGCCTATTGCACATTCAGTCTTCCCAGCCCGGTGCAGGGCTGCAGTGTTGTTCCTGGTGTCCTTCGACGGCTCTTTGGTCTTCACCATAGTGGAGTTTGGCGTGTGACGGTTTGAGGTTGTGGTCAGGTGTCTTTTATACTGACAGGAGCCATTGCTACAGGTAATGAGTGGAGGACAGAGGAGCCTCTTACAGAAGATGTTACAGGCCTGTGAGAGACAGAAATCTCGCTTGTTTGTAGGGGACCTAATACTTATTTTCCACCATCATTTGCAAATAAATTCTTTCCAGATCAGACAATGGGATTTTCTGGATTTGTTTTCTCATTTTAGCTCTTAGTTGAGGTCGACCTATGATGTCAATTACAGGAGCCTCCCCCATCTGTGGGGGAATTGCACAATTGGGGGGGACTAAATCTTTTTTTTTCCCACTTAACAGTCCCCACTCCCCGCTCTATAACTGGGGGCCACAATCAGATAGCATGTCCTCAAGGGTCCTCCCGCCCTAAACATGGCCCACAATCAGACAGCAGTCTCAGCTCCTCCCCCTCTATAAAATGGGGCCAAGATCAGATAGCTGTCCTCAGTCCTCCTGCTCTATAACATGGGGCCGACAGATCAGATAACATGTCCTCAGCTCCTCCTGCGCTATAACATGGGGCTCGCAGATCAGATAGCATGTCCTCAGCTCCTCCTGCGCTATAACATGGGGCTCACAGATCAGATAACATGTCCTCACTCCTCCTCTCCATAACATGGGGTCGCAGATCAGATAGCATGTCCTCAGCTCCTCCTGCTCTATAACATGGGGTCTGCATAGATAGAATTCCCCCAGCTTCTCCTGCTCTATAACATGGGGGACACAGATCAGATAGCAGTCCTCAGCTCCTCCTGCTCTATAACATGTGGGCACACAGATTGGGTAGCATGTCCTCAGCTTTCCTCCTGCTCTATAACATGGGGCAGATCAGATAGCATGTCCTCAGCTCCTCCTGCTCTATAACATGGGGCCCGCAGATCAGATAGCCTGTCCTCAGCTCCTCCTGCTCTATAAAATGGGGCACACAGATAAGATAGCCGTCCTCAGCTCCTCGTGCTCTGTAACATGGGCACACAGATCAGATACCTGTCCTCAGCTCCTCCTGCTCTAAACATGGGGCCCACAATCAGATAGTAAATTTCCTCACTACTCCTGCTCTATAACATGGGGCCCGCAGATCAGATAGCATGTCCCTCAGCTCCTCCTGCTCTATAACAGAGGCCACAGATCAGATAGCGTTCCTCAGCTCCTCCTGCTCTATAACATGGGGCCACAGATCAGATAGCGTTTTCCTCAGCTCCTCCTGCTCTATAACATGGGGCCGCAGATCAGATAGCTGTCCTCAGCTCCTCCTGCTCTATAACAAGGGGGCCTACAGATCAGATAGCGTGTCCTCAGCTCCTCCTGCTCTATAACATAGGGGCCCCAGATCAGATAGCATGTCTTCAGCTCCTCCTGCTCTATAACATGGGCCCAGATCAGATAGCATGTCCTCAGCTCCTCCTGCTCTATAACATGGTGGCCCGCAGATCAGATAGCATGTCCTCAGCTCCTCCTGCTCTACAACATGGGGGCGCAGATCAGATATGCGTCCCAGCTCCTCCTGCTCTACAACATGGGCCACAGATCAGATAGCATTCCCCCAGCTCCTCCCTGCTCCTACACATGGGGCCTGCAGATCAGATAGCATGTCCTCACTCCTCCTCTCTACAACATGGGCCACAATCAGATAGCATGTCCTCGCTCCTCCGCTCATAACATGGGCCACAGATCAGATAGCATGTCCTCAGCTCCTCCTGCCTATAAACATGGGGCCTCAGATCAGATAGCATGTCCTCAGCTCTCCTACTTAAACATGGGCCACGATAGATAGCGTGTCTCACTCCCCTACCTATAACAGGGGCCACAGATCAGATGCGTGTCCTCACTCCTCCTCTCTATAAAATGGGGCCACAGATCAGATAGCGTGTCCTCAGCTCCTCCTGCTCTATAACATGGGGCCACAGATCAGATAGCATGCCTTCAGCTCCTCCTGCTCTATAACCTGGGCCCCCAGATCAGATAGCATGTCCTCAAGCTCCTCCTGCTCTATAACATGGGGCCCAGATCAGAAGCTGTCTCATCACCTCCGCTCTAAACATGGGGCCTGCAGATCAATACAGTCCTCTGCTCTATAACATGGGGCCACAGATCAGTTTTCATGTCGTCCTCGCTCCTCCTGCTCTATAACATGGGGCCACAGATCAGATAGCATGTCCTCAGCTCCTCCTGCTCTATAACATGGGGCCACAGATCAGATAGCATGTCCTCTGCTCTATAACATGGGGCCACAGATCAGATAGCATGTCCTCTGCTCTATCACATGGGGCCACAGATCAGATAGCATGTCCTCTGCTCTATAACATGGGGCCACAGATCAGATAGCGTGTTCAATATGATAGGTTCACATTGATTTGAATAGGTGCTGCGTACTGCTTCATTCTCCCCTCTGGGGGCGCTGCTCATAGGTTTTCCCATAGTTTATAGCTGATTGTTGGAGGTCCAAGCAGGGTCAGCTTATTATTAAAGAACCATTCTAGCACTTCCAGATGCCAAATTATATTATATTGCCTCAATTGCCACAAGGGTTATGGATTGGTTCCACCATAGACATACCAAGTGTTGGGTGCGGATGGAGGAGGAAATGTGTGGTATGTTCTTGTCATCAGTTCCTTGGCTTGAGGCCTCCCGTCTAAAGTGTGCGTTTTCCCAACTGCCCTATTTGGCACAAATTACTTCGCGGGTTTTTAAATTGCTTGGTCGACAACATAATCTTTTTGCTCCGAATGGCCCACTCACTCCGTTGAGGGGCAACTCCTCTTTAGTTGTCACGGCACCCTGCTTACTGTTTAGGGATGACCAGTTCCTGGCCCCAGCTACCTTTAGGGACCTGGTTACTTCGTGCTCCATTAAAAAGTATGAGGACTGTGTCCCAGTGCAGTTCAGGTCCCCTAATATATGGCTTCAATATATGCAAATCAGACCTTTTTTTCAATGTTATGAAGGACAAATTAGATTTGACTAGACCCCTGACAGTTTGGGGCCCACTTGTGTGCAACAGCATCCTCCCAGCCACTTGATATCAACAATATATCGACTGCTGTTGGATGGTCAGTCCGCGCAATCGCCAGCCTTCCAGGCTAGCTGGGAGAAGGAGTTAGGGTGCTCGTTTCAGGCAGATGAGTGGAGCCAGGCTTGTGTCTAGGCCATAAACCCTCTGTCTCATGTAGACTACGGGAGCTTAACTATAAAGTTTTGACACGGTGGTACAGGGTGCCGGTGCTTCTGCACTCTTTTTACCCCCGGGTTTCCCTTTCCCACGTGTTGGAGGTGTGGGCGGGCGCCGGGCACCATGTCCCATTTTTGGTGGGGGTGCGAGGAACACGTCCCGTTTTTGGACTAAAATCATTGAATTAGTTGAGGTTATCACAAGTTTCAAATTGCGGGATGATCCCTCGACTCTACTCCTCCTTATTCTCAAACACAAACACTACCATGTACTCTACTTAAGCACGATGTATAGGTGTAGAGAACCCTTGATATAATGAAATGAAGTTCTGGGTATACCAATACAATTTAAACCAAAACAACTACAGGTATAACACCTAGAATAAAGATACATAAAACATAACTTTTTAATAAAAATAAATAAGAATTGAGAAAGAAAACGAAAAGACACCCTCAAATATACCCTATCAAAGACCTGTCTGCCTCAAAAAATGGGGAAATCGCCCCAATAAGGGCGCCCCCACACTGGACCTAAACTAAACCCGTCCTAGCTACATCTAAATGAAAAAAAGAAAAACACATATACCACAAATGGAGTGCACAAAACAAAAAAAAAGTGCTGTGATAAATAACAAAACAACAGACAATAATACGTTTGATGTTCAATAATACTATGAATTGATGCGTCATAGGAAGATGATCAATAACGCATAAATATTCCAATATTCCAACGCGTTTCCCCCCCCAGATAAATGGGGGTTCATCAGGGAAAAATTGCAGTTGATAACAACAATACGGAACATCTAAAAAAAAATCAACAAGATGTATGCAATAAATATAACTCACGTCCCTTAATGATGGAAAACAGGGCTGGTAAGATAGAGGACAGGGTCCAGGATAAGTCATGTACAAAATCCCCGCTATCTGATTACTGAGACAGGTCCAAGCAGTAACGGTCCTCCTTATTCTCCCTATGCCTATGAGTGCTCTCAAGGGAAGCCTGTTGCTCTTCCTAGTGATTGCGGCGAAGGCTCTCATTCCGAGGAAATGCAGATCCATTCAGCCGCCAACAATAGCGGAATGGTTTAAAGAGGTTTTCTGCTTACAAAGGATGGAGGAGATGCGAGCGGACCAAACCCATTCCATGGACCGGTACCTGCAGATGTGGAGGGAATGGACATTGTTCACTTCTCCGGAGTACCGCACTTTTGTTTGACCTTCTGAGGTCAGTGCTTAGAACCAGGGGACGTATGTGTCACAATTGAACAGTATTTTTGTTTTTATTGTACTGATGTGTTGGCGATGGGGTCCGGCCGGGCCGAGTCCGAGGGGGTTGCGGGTAACTGTTTAAACTGTTCATCTTGAAATCTGCGGTTCTTTATTTTAGTGTCTTTCTGATACACTATACTGCACCTTCATTGCAAAGTGCTAACATAGGGCAATGACGCTTTGTGTACTCTCTGGTCATTTTTTTTTTTTTTCTCTTCCTTTCTGGTAGGAGGTGTTTGTTTTGTTAATTATTACTCCAAACCCCCCCCCCCCTGTTTTTTTTTATTTTTTTATTTATTTATTTTTTCCCTTTCTCTTTCTCCCCCCTCCTTTACCCCCCTATGTCTGGTCATTCCCTTTTAGTAGTATATGGCCCTGAGAAATGGCATATTGACCATGTAATGTGTTGACCTTACATTTGCAAGATACACTCACCGGCCACTTTATTAGGTACACCTGTCCAACTGCTCGTTAACACTTAATTTCTAATCAGCCAATCACATGGCGGCAACTCAGTGCATTTAGGCATGTAGACATGGTCAAGACAATCTCCTGCAGTTCAAACCGAGCATCAGTATGGGGAAGAAAGGTGATTTGAGTGCCTTTGAAACGTGGCATGGTGTTGGTGCAGAGAGGGCATGGTCCTGAGTATTTCGGAAACTGCTGATCTCCTGGGATTTTCACGCACAACCATCTCTAGGGTTTACAGAGAATGGTCCGAAAAAGAAAAAACATCATGTGAGCGGCAGTCCTGTGGGCGAGAATGCCTGGTTGATGCAGAGGTCAAAGGAATGGCAGACTGGTTCGAGCTGATAGAAAGGCAACAGTGACTCAAATAGCCACCCGTTACAAACCAAGGTAGGCAGAAGAGCATCTCTGAACGCACAGTACGGCAACTTTGAGGCAGATGGGCTACAGCAGCAGAAGACCACACCGGGTGCCACTCCTTTCAGCTAAGAACAGGAAACTGAGGCTCCAATTTGCCCAAGCTCATCGAAATTGGACAGTAGAAGATTGGAAAAACGTTGCCTGGTCTGATGATGTCTCGATTTCTGCTGCGACATTCGGATGGTAGGGTCAGATTTTGGCGTCAAACAACATGAAAGCATGGATCCATCCTGCCTTGTATCAACGGTTCAGGCTGGTGGTGGTGGTGTCATGGTGTGGGGAATATTTTCTGGGCACTCTTTGGGCCCCTTGGTACCAATTGAGCATCGTTGCAACACCTTGTTGAATCTATGCCACGAAGAATTGAGGCAGTTCTGAAGGCAAAAGGGGGTCCAACCCGTTACTAGCATGGTGTACCTAATAAAGTGGCCGGTGAGTGTATGTGATTATTGGTTTCCTTTTGCTTTTGTAATGCTGTTTATTCCGTGACTGCTAATAAAGCTGTGTTGAAAAAGAAAGAACCATTCTAACACATAAGAATTGTTGTCCAAGGTGGAGAATCCCTTTTGAGTCTTTCACACTTGTACATTTGTTATCATTCGGAACGGATCCAAAAAGGTGTAGAGATTTTTATTTTATTTTTTATACGGTTGCTAAGGATTTTAGCTTACAAATACTAATGCAGACCTGCATAACTTGGCAGGATGTGGCTGGGACCACCACCAATACCACCCCCTGAAAGTCAGAGACCCCCTCCAGTCCCACCCCCTTGACTGCCTGGGGCCACCTCCAGTCCCGCCCCCTTGGCTGCCTGGGTCGCCCTCCAGTCCCTCCCCCTTGGCTGCCTGGGGCCACCTCCAGTACTACCCCTTGGGTGCCTGGGACCACCTCCAGTCCCACCCCCTTGGCTGCCTGGGTCCGCCTCCAGTCCCACCCCTTTGCTTGGGGCATGCCTGGGGGCACGCCTCCCAGTCCCCCCCCTTAGGCTGCCTGGGGCCCTGCCTCCTGCCTCACCCACCCCGCTTGGGCTGCCTTGGCTGCCTGGGGCCGCCTCTAGACTCCCCCCAATGTGGGTGGTATGGTCCATTTTTGTACAGGGTTTATACGAGTCCCTCCTCTGGCCCGTATTTCATGTTGGCCAAAATCTGGAAATGTGTCCGGAGCCGGATACTAGTACTCGAGCTCCTGTATGGCCTCTACTTGTCCTCTACCACTATCTCCTGCGTATGTTAAAGGGGGGCTCCCACCATGCACTTTCTATCGCTGTGACCTCATAGTGCGTGCTGGGAGCCCCCTCCTTTAAAACGCTGTCTAGCTGTGATGGTGACCTTTAATATTCCCGTACGCTGCGTCACATTCCCCTCCTGTGAGAGCGCGCAGCCCTTTACTCCCCCTTGCCACAGCCGTGCGGTTTTGACAACACTTAAACTTTTAAAACTTGTCGCTGTGTAGGAAACTTTGCCTCCGTGGGTCCCTCTCCCATCTGCAGGGCGGCCATGGCTTCACCTCCCCGTTCCCCTCACCCGTGGGCCCTGCACCTGCCAGAGAAGGAAGTCTGTTGGCCTCTGATAAACCCCCTATCTTCAGATTCGTGGAAAGCGCTGGTGGCCGGGTTCGCTTTCTCATGAAAATATTGGGAAATGACTGAAGATTGATGCGCGGCGCGTCCTCGGCTTCACCGGCTGCTAGAGATTCCCACACGGGTAACATCGGGGGAGCCGTCATTTACTACTTACAGGCTTCATCTGGATTTGCCACAAACTTATTAAGCATAAAAATAAAAAAAACTGCCGTAGGGTTTAGCCTGTGTTCACATTTTTTTTTTTTTTTTGCATTTTTTTTCCGACTGTTTCAAAAACACATGCAGAAAAAATGAATTTAACCAGTTCCTCCCTTTCTGTACAAATTTTTATGTAACTTTTACATTATTCTTTTTAATTGTTTTTTACTTTTTGTAGTGCAGGCTCTGCCTTTGGTTCTGTGATGTGGAGCCTCCACCCGGCTGCGGGCTGTGCCTCTGGTTCTGTGATGTTTAAGCCTCCTCCCCGGGGGGGGGGCCTGTGGCCCTTTTGGGTTCGGTGATGGGGGGAGCCTCCACCCGGCTGCGGGCTGTGCCTTTGGTTCTGTGATGTGGAGCCTCCTCCCGGGTGCGGGCTGTGCCTTTAGTTCCAGTGATGTGGAGCCTCCTCCCGGGTGCGGGCTGTGCCTTTGGTTCTGTGATGTGGAGCCTCGACCCTGCTTCGGGGGGTGCGTGTGGTTCTGTGTGGAGGAGCCTCCTCGCGGGTGCGGGCTGTGCGTTTGGTTCTGTGATGTGGAGTCTCCACCCGGCTGCGGGCTGTGCCTCTGGTTCTGTGATGTGGAGTCTCCACCGGCTGTGGGCTGTGCCGGTTGGTTCTTTGTTGTGGAGCCTCCACCCTGCTGCGGGCTGTGCCTTTGGTTCTGTGATGTGGAGTCTCCACCGGCTGTGGGCTGTGCCTTTTGGTTCTTTGATGTGGAGCCTCCACCCAGCTTCGGGCTGTGCCTTTGGTTCTGTGATGTGGAGCCTCCTCCCGGGTGCGGGCTGTGCCTTTGGTTCTATGATGTGGAGCCTCCACCGGCTGCGGTCTGTGCCTTTGGTTCTGTGATGTGGAGCCTCCACCCGGCTGTGGGCTGTGCCTTTCGGTTCGGTGATGTGGCACCTCCACCCGGCTGCGGGCTGTGCCTTTGGTTCTGTGATGTGGAGCCTCCACCCGGCTGCGGGCTGTGCCTTTTGGTTCTGTGATGTAGAGCCACCACCCGGCTGCGGGCTGTGCCTTTTGGTTCTGTGATGTAGAGCCACCACCCGGCTGCGGGCTGTGCCTTTTGGTTCGGTGATGTGGAGCCTCCACCCGGGTGCGGGCTGTGCCTTTGGTTCTGTGATGTGGAGTCTCCACCCGGCTGCGGGCTGTGCCTTTGGTTCTGTGATGTGGAGTCTCCACCCGGCTGCGGGCTGTGCCTTTGGTTCTGTGATGTGGAGCCTCCTCCCGGCTGCGGGCTGTGCCTTTGGTTCTGTGATGTGGAGCCTCCTCCCGGCTGCGGGCTGTGCCTTTGGTTCTGTGATGTGGAGCCTCCACCCGGCTGTGGGCTGTGCCTTTGGTTCTGTGATGTGGAGTCTCCACCGGCTGCGGGCTGTGCCTTTGGTTCTGGGATGTGGAGCCTCCACCCGGCTGTGCCTTTGGTTCTGTGATGTGGAGCCTCCTCCCGGGTGCGGGCTGTGCCTTTGGTTCTGTGATGTGGAGCCTCCACCCGGCTGCGGGCTGTGCCTTTGGTTCTGTGATGTGGAGCCTCCTCCCGGGTGCGGGCTGTGCCTTTGGTTCTGTGATGTGGAGCCTCCACCCGGCTTCGGGCTGTGCCTTTGGTTCTGTGATGTGGAGCCTCCTCCCGGCTGTGGGCTGTGCCTTTGGTTCTGTGATGTGGAGCCTCCTCCCGGGTGCGGGCTGTGCCTTTGGTTCTATGATTTTGGACCACCCCCGGCTGCGGGCTGTGCCTTTGGTTCTGTGATGTGGAGCCTCCACCCGGCTGCGGGCTGTGCCTTTGGTTCTGTGATGTGGAGTCTCCACCCGGCTGTGGGCTGTGCCTTTGGTTCTGTGATGTGGAGTCTCCACCCGGCTGAGGGCTGTGCCGTTGGTTCTGTGATGTGTAGCCTCCACCCGGCTGCGGGCTGTGCCTTTGGTTCTGTGATGTGGAACCTTCACCCTGCTGCAGGCTGTGCCTTTTGGTTCTATGACGTGGAGCCTCCACCCGGCTTCGGGCTGTGCCTTTGGTTCTGTGATGTGGAGCCTCCACCCGGCTGTGGGCTGTGCCTTTGGTTCGGTGATGTGGAGCCTCCACCCGGCTGCGGGCTGTGCCTTTGGTTCTGTGATGTGGAGCCTCCTCCCGGGTGCGGTCTGTGCCTTTGGTTCTGTGATGTGGAGCCTCCCCCGGCTGGGGTGTGCCTTTGGTTCTTGATGTGGGCCTCCCCCCGGGGGCGGTCTGTGCCTTTTGGTTCGGTGATGTGGGCCTCCACCCGGCTGCGGGCTGTGCCTTTTTGGGTTCTGGATGGAAGCCCTCCTCCCCCGGGTGCGGGCTGTGCCTTTGGTTCGGTGATGTGGAGCCTACACCCGGCTTAGGGCTGTGCCTTTGGTTCTGTGATGTGGAGCCTCCTCCCGGGTGCGGGCTGTGCCTTTTGGTTCTGTGATGTGGAGCCTCCTCCCGGGTGCGGGCTGTGCCTTTTGGGTTTTGTGATGTGGAGCCCTCCCCGGGGGGGGGTGTTTGCCTTTGGTTCTGTGAGTGGGAAACCTCCACCCCCTGGGCTGTGCCTTTTGGTTCTGTGATGTGGCGTCTCCACCCGGTGCGGGCTGTGCTTTTGGTTCTGTATGTGGAGTCTCCACCCGGTGGGGCTGTGCCTTTGGTTCGTGATGTGGACCTCCTCCCCGGGGGGGGCTGGCCTTTTGGGTTTTGTGATGTGGAGTCTCCACCCGGTGCGGGCTGTGCCTTTGGTTCTGTATGTGGGCCTCCTCCCCGGGGGGGGCTGTCCTTTGGTTTTGTGATGTGGAGTCTCCACCGGTGTGGGGGTGGCCTTTTGGGTTCTGTGAGTGGAGCCTCCACCCGGCTGTGGGCTGTGCCTCTGGTTCTGTGATGTGGAGTCTCCACCCGGCTGCGGCGTGTGCCTTTTTTTGTGTGTGGGCCCCCCGGGTGTGCCCTTTTTTTCGTGATTGGAGCCTCTTCCCGGTGGGGCTGTGCCTTTGGGTTTTGTGATGTGGAGCCTCCCCCCGGGTCGGGCTGTGCCCTTTTGGTTCTTGATGTGGAGCCTCCACCCCTTTGGGGTGTGCCTTTTGGTTTTGTGATGTGGAGCCTCCCCCCGGCTGGGCTGTGCCTTTGGGTTCTGTGATGTGGAGCCTCCTCCCGGGTGCGGGCTGTGCCTTTGGTTCTGTGATGTGGAGCCTCCACCCGGGGTTCGGGCTGTGCCTTTGGGTTTTTATGTGGAGCCACCACCCGGGTGTGGGCTGTCCTTTGGTTCTGTGATGTGGGGGCCACCCCCCGGGGTGGGCGTGCTTGGGGTTTTGTGTGTGGAGTTCCACCCGGGGTGTGGGTGTGCCTTTTTGGTTCTGTGATGTGGAGTCTCCACCCTGCGGGCTGTGCCTTTTTGGGTTTTGTATGTGGAGTCTCCACCCGGGTGCGGGCTGTGCCTTTGGTTCTGTGATGTGGAGCCTCCACCCGGGGTGTGGGCTGTGCCTTTTTGGGTTTGGTGATGTGACCTCCACCCCGGGTGTGGGCTGTGCCTTTGGTTCAGATGTGGAGCCTCCTCCGGGGGCGGTCTGTGCCCTTTGGGTTTTGTGATTTGGAGCCCCCAACGGCTGCGGGCTGTGCCTTTGGTTCTGTGATTAAGCCCCCTTCCCCCGGGGCGGGCTTTGGGGCCCTTTTTTTCGGTGAGTGGAGCCTCCACCCGGCTTCGGGCTGTGCCTTTTGGGTTTTGTGATGTGGGGTTTTTCCCCCGGTGCGGGCTGTGCCCTTTTGGTTCTGTGAGTGGAGTCTCCACCCGGTGGGGCGTGCCCTTTTGGTTCTGTGATGTGGACCTCCCCCGGGGCGGGCTGTGCCTTTGGTTTTTGTGATGTGGGGTCTCCACCGGCTGCGGGCTGGCCTTTGGTTCTGTGTGTGGAGTCCCACCCGGCCGGGCTGTGCCTTTGGTTTGTGATTGGAGCCTCCTCCCGGGTGGGGGCTGTGCCTTTGGTTCTGTGATGTGGAGCCTCCACCCGGCTGTGGGCTGTGCCTTTTGGTTCTGTGATGTGGAGTCTCCACCCGGCTGCGGGCTGTGCCTTTGGTTCTGTGATGTGGAGCCTCCACCCGGCTGCGGGCTGTGCCTTTGGTTCTGTGATGTGGAGCCCCCCCCGGCTGCGGGCTGTGCCTTTGGTTCTGTGATGTGGAGCCTCCTCCCGGCTGTGGGCTGTGCCTTTTGGGTTTTGTGATGTGGACCCCCCACCCGGCTTTTGGGGCTGTGCCTTGGTTCTGTGATGTGGAGTTCCCCCGGCTGGGGCTGTGGGCCCTTTGGTTCGGTGATGTGGAGCCTCCACCCGGCTGCGGGCTGTGCCTTTGGTTCTGTGATGTGGAGCCTCCTCCCGGGTGCGGGCTGTGCCTTTGGTTCTGTGATGTGGAGCCTCCACCCGGCTGCGGGCTGTGCCTTTGGTTCTGTGATGTGGAGACTCCACCGGCGCGGGCTGTGCCTTTGGTTCTTGTGATGTGGAGGCTCCTCCCGGCTGCGGGCTGTGCCTTTGGTTCTTTTGATGTGGAGGGTCCCCCCGGCTTGGGCTGTGCCTTTAGTTCCCGTGATGTGGAGCCTCCACCGGTGCGGGGTGTGCCTTTGGTTCTGTTTATGTGGAGCCCTCCCGGTTCGGGCTGTGCCTTTGGTTCTGTGATGTGGAGCCTCCACCCGGCGCGGCTGTGCTTTGGTTCTGTGAAGTGGAGCCCTTCTCCCGGTGGCGGGCTGTGCCTTTAGTTTCCCGTGATGGGGAAGCCTCCTCCCGGGTGCGGGCTTGCCTATTGTTCTATTGATGTGAGCCTCCTTCTCCGGGTGCGGGCTGTGCCTTTGGTTCTTTTTCTTGTGCACAGGTCGGGGAAGACTGCAGTAAATCAGAGTCCATCTCATCGGCCCTGTAGCCGCTCTTCCTTCCGCACCATCTACTTCGTAGCCCCACAAATGTGATCCCGAAATAGCAGTTTGTGTTGTTCCTGCGGTCACGGCCCGCGCCCCGATGCTGCCGCTCCGCTGCCTCCGCGCTGCTGCTTGACTGAGCGACCGCTGAGCTTTATCCTGTTTTGCTTTTCTTTTTCTTTAAATAGAAAGAAGAAGGGAAAATTCAAGGACAACTCAACCACTGCGACTCCAGCCAGTACATCCGGGAGCTGAAGGACCACATCGAGGAACTGAGGCACGAGGTGAGTGCCCCTGTGTGATCACCCCCATCCTCCGCACCCCTGTGTGATCACCCCCATCCTCCACGCCCCTGTGTGACCACCCCCATCCTCTGCACCCGTGCTCCTGTGTGACCACCCCCATCCTCTGCACCCGTGCTCCTGTGTGACCACCCCCATCCTCCGTACCCCTGTGTGACCACCCCCATCCTCCGCGCCCCTGTGTGACCACCCCCATCCTCTGCACCCGTGCTCCTGTGTGACCACCCCCATCCTCTGCACCCGTGCTCCTATGTGACCACCCCCATCCTCTGCACCCGTGCTCCTATGTGACCACCCCCATCCTCTGCACCCGTGCTCCTGTGTGACCACCCCCATCCTCCGTGCTCCTGTGTGACCACCCCCATCCTCCGTGCTCCTGTGTGACCACCCCCATCCTCCGCGCCCCTGTGTGACCACCCCCAGCCTCCGCATCCGTGCCTCTGTGTGATCACTCCCATCCTCCGCGTACGAGCCCCTGTGTGATCACACCCATCCTCCGCGTACGAGCCCCTGTGTGATCACACCCATCCTCCGCACCCCCGGCCTCCGCTCCCCGGTGTGATCACTCCCAGCCTCCGCATCCGTGCCTCTGTGTGATCACTCCCATCCTCCGCATACGAGCCCCTGTGTGATCACACCCATCCTCCGCATACGAGCCCCTGTGTGATCACACCCATCCTCCGCATCCATGCTTGTGGTTACGTGTTGTGATGGTGGGACTCGGGTTGAGATCATGTACCATCCGCAGCAATGGACGACTCCAGCAGGTGGAAGAGCCTCATGGGAACGACGGTTCCTTCTAGCAAAGAGTTTTACTGTTTTTTTTTGTTGTTGTTTTATGGAATTTGAATGTTTGTTACTTTTTAGTTACTTTAGACTTTGAATGTTTTTGGGGATTTTTTTGGGGTGGGTGGAGTTTTTTTTTTTGCAGTGATTTAAAAGGTGTTTTATTTTTCATTTGATCCATCTGTCAAAAGTGCATGTTGGTGCATTGCGGCCTATGCTGCAGGCACATCGTGCTCCGATGCACTGTGGACATCATCTCAGACTCCTACTACAGGTGACGTGAGGGCACAAATCCATGTTTTGGATTTTTTTTTTTTCTGTTTTTGTGCAAGGATTATGAAAGTTGGGTTCATTTTCTTTGATTCTTCTGTGAGGTGCATCTTGTTTTACTGTGACGAACATATCGGGCTCTAATGCAAAATGGACGTAACCTTAAACTGTTGGGAGGGGTTCACACTACGTTAAGGTATATGTTCAAAGTATCCATCGGGATGCAGCGAAAAAATGTCCCCCGGCAGGTACCGTGACGCAGCCGTGGCGGCCCCATAGAGAATAATGGAGCAGATGTCCCCTGCCAGGTACCGTGACGGAGCCGTGGCGGCCCCATAGAGAATAATGGAGCAGATGTCCCCTGCCAGGTACCGTGACGCAGCCGCTGCGGCCCCATAGAGAATAATGGAGCACATGTCCCCTGCCAGGTACCGTGACGCAGCCGCTGCAGCCCCATAGAGAATAATGGAGCAGATGTCCCCTGCCAGGTACCGTGACGCAGCCGTGGCGGCCCCATAGAGAATAATGGAGCACATGTCCCCTGCCAGGTACCGTGATGCAGCCGCTGCGGCCCCATAGACAATAATGGAGCAGATGTCCCCTGCCAGGTTCCGTGACAGCTGCCTTGGCGGCCCCATAGAGAATAATGGAGCACATGTCCCCTGCCAGGTACCGTGATGCAGCCGCTGCGGCCCCATAGAAAATAATGGAGCAGATGTCCCCTGCCAGGTACCGTGACGCAGCCGTGGCGGCCCCATAGAGAATAATGGAGCAGATGTCCCCTGCCAGGTACCATGACGGAGCCGTGGCGGCTCCATAGAGAATAATGGAGCAGATGTCCCCTGCCAGGTACCAGACGCAGCTTGCGCCCATAGAGAATAATGGAGCAGATGTCCCCTGCCAGGTACCGTGACGGAGCCGCTGCGGCCCCATAGAGAATAATGGAGCAGATGTCCCCTGCCAGGTACCGTGACGCAGCCGCTGCTGCCCCATAGAGAATAATGGAGCAGATGTCCCCTGCCAGGTACCGTGACGCAGCCACCCCATAGAGAATAATGGAGGTCTCAGATGTCCCCAACCAGGCACCGTGACGCAGCCGCTGCGGCCCCATAGAAAATAATGGAGCACATGTCCCCTGCCAGGTACCATGACGGAGCCGCGGCGGCCCCATAGAGAAAATGGAGTCAGAGTCCCTGCCAGGTACCGTGACGGACCACACTGCTGCCCATCGTGTGGGAAAGAATATGGAGCAGATGTCCCCTGCCAGGTACCGTGACGGAGCCACTGCGGCCCAAAGAGAATAATGGAGCAGCTGTCCCCTGCCAGGTACCGTGACGGAGCCGCTGCGGCCCCATAGAGAATAATGGAGCAGTTGTCCCCTGCCAGGTACCGTGACGCAGCCGTGGCGGCCCCATAGAGAATAATGGAGCAGATGTCCCCTGCCAGGTACCGTGACGCAGCCGTGGCGGCCCCATAGAGAAAAATGGAGCAGATGTCCCCTGCCCGGTACCGTGACGGAGCCGCTGCGGCCCCATATAGAATAATGGAGCAGATGTCCCCTGCCAGGTACCGTGACGCATCCGTGGCGGCCCCATAGAGCATGATGGAGCAGATGTCCCCTGCCAGGTACCGGGACGCAGCCGTGGCGGCCCCATAGAGAATAATGGAGCACATGTCCCCTGCCAGGTACCGTGACGCAGCCGTGGCGGCCCCATAGAGAAAAATGGAGCAGATGTGGCCCGGCGTAGGCTATGTTTGCTCTATTTTTTCCTGGCATACACTTGTCCTGTGGGACTGGGTAGCATAGTCTACAGCGCTATGGAGTCCCACATGAAATGAGTGTGCCGATACGCCGGGCTACGTCTGTTCTGTTATTCTCTTTGGGGCCGCTGCGTACATTACTGTAGTGTGATCCCACCTTTACTATGGGTGGCAGGAGGGCACACATCACGTGTGGGTTTTTTCTGTTTTTGTACAATGGTTCAGAAAGTTAATTTTTTTGTTTTTTTTTTTTTTTTTACATTTTGCTCCTTCTGTCGGAGGGACATGTTGGTGTTCTGCGGCTTTGCTGCGGATACATGGGGTTTAAAGGGAACCTGTCACATAGGTTGTGCCCCCCTGGCTGAGGGCAGCACAAGCCAGTGTCAGACCTGCGTTTCAGCGCTGTGTCACCTTATCTGCAAGATGCGTAGTTTTATAAGAGCATATTACCCCTCAAATCTGACTCTTTTTCTGGCTGAAAACTGCAGATTAGAGCATTAAATACACAAAAACTCCAGCATCTTACAGAATAAGGGACACAGCGCTGAAACTCAGATCTGACACTAGCTTGTGCTGCCCTCAGCAAGGGGGGTAAAAACTATGTGACAGGTTCTCTTTAACTGCAATATGCACATAAACTTCGACTTCTCCTATGGGTGACATAAGGGTACAAACCTCACAGTGCGCCTCTAGTACAATTAGGGTACATCCAGATTTACTCGTCGGATTCTACCGTTGAAAACCGCATTGGACGACGCAGTTATCAAATGGATTTTAAGTCATTATTTACAGTCAGAAAGTGAGACCCATTAACGTCTATGGGGTTTTGGATTTGGATCCGGACGTGGAATAAGACACAAGAATGAACGTGTCCCAAGTTGTTTTTTTTACTCTTAAAAACCGACCAAGAAAATAGAGGGGGGTGTGGGGTGGGGACGTGGTTATGTGTACTACATGGCATATTTTTTTTATTGTGGTCAATGGAATGATTTTTGGTTTTAAAGGTGTTTTTGCCACAATCTCCTTTCCTACATTCCTCATCAGCTCTCCAGCTCTGTGTGTGCTCAGAAGGGGATCTGTGTGATTATGTTTGAATTCAAGATCATGTTGAACCCAGCAAGGATGACCTCACCAGGCCTTTCCTCTCTCTTAGTCCAAAAGAAAGGTCTGTTATTTATAAAATTGTAATAGCTACATTGTAGCTCAGAGGAACCTATTTTGTGCTTTACAGCACAAGGGTCCACGTCAAATCCCTGCAGAACTTAACCTGTGGATGTTTTTTTCTCTTATCATTGCACAGACCTGATTTAGGTTTCCTTTTTTATATTTGCGACTGTTTGACTAATTACTAACCCCCTATCCAAAGGACATAAGTAAATGAAGCACCCGGATTTGAACACTCAGTAGCTGCCCAAAGAGGAAGGAGATGTCTGAGCAAGTGCGACCAGGACTTGAGGAGCTCTCAGCCCTTGTCCGTATCCCCTGGAGACGAGCCAGTACACTAAATGGGATCACAAAGGGAGCAGTCTAAGACAAAAACGGTGCAGAATTTTTAATAATGATGAATGGTGAAAATGTTTATTATGTAATTTTCCAACTTACCACGTCAATTTTACTTCGTGGCAAAACCCCTTTAAGTCAGAATCTGCGCAGAGTTGAAATACTCGTCATGTGGACAAAGCCTTAGGGACATGGAAAGGAATTTATCAAAACTAGTCTGGAGCAAGCTGTCTGGTTTTCACTTTTAAATGGCCTTCGCATGTATATGGGGAAAGGCACATGGAACAAAAAATGGCGCACCCCCAAGTTGTAGAATCCAATACATGAATGCTCTGTTATACGGTGCAAAAGAAAGATACAATCGAAAAACTATACAACCAATCCCCCGCAGTGGTGCATCTGCAAAGTAGGGTCCAAACGGCAATATACTGTGCAGGGTGGACGCTGCTCAGCTGATATATCCAGCAACACACACACAACTAGGACCAAGAGGAAAATAATATAAGAGGTCGTGAAATATATAAATGTGCAAAATCATAGTAAATATATCTCCTCTGGAAAGTGATTCTTAAACCCTACCTCTAATGAAATAGTTGTAGCCAGCCGTGAGGAGGAGCACATTGGTGCTTGAAACGCGTAAGCGGGATTTTTTTATGTGAAAATCTTGCTGGATATTTCAAATATTCCATAAAAAGAGGACACTTTATCCCTCTCCACCACACTATTGCTGTTCTACTTGGCATCAATTTATACTATTAAACTCTGTATACATAGGGCACTGTGGACAAGACTGATAACGGTGAACGCGAATAGAAGACGAACAGGGTAAGAGGCCAGGATGCACCTAATAGATGAGCGAGGTCACTGACCCCCTGTACTAGTTTTGATAAGTCTCCCTCACTGACCACTGGACGTTACCTCTGTTGGTTTGTCCTCATCTCTTAAAGGGACACTTCTGCAAGAAAGGGCAATTTTTTTTATTTCGTTTAGAATTTTTCCATTTTTTTTTACCGGCAGTCCTATGCAAAATTTCACACAGAATCTTTATTTTTCACTTCTTTTCCACCCTCCAGTTTGATTGGCTTTCTTACGACCCTGCAGCTTACTGACACTGGGCTGATGACTGGATTCTACTAATAGGGTTGAATCGTGCAGGTGGCGTTTCACACCTGATTTGGTAATAACCGTCGGCGCCTCTTGTAGACTCTCTGGAGAGGATTCGTTGCCCCGCGGTGATGCCCCCGCCTGTAGCTTCAATCCCTGTGTGTCTCAATGGTTGAGGTTTGTGTGAAACTCCTGTGCTGCTGTGCCTGAAGCACATGTGCTGATTTGTGGTCGCTTACCGTTGTGGAGACAGTACGTGCGCTGGGCTGGTGCGGCCGAGATTGCAAAAAAGGATTCTTGCCTAATGTCAGTTGAGCGCGGAGTTAGAAAGCAGATTTGTACATAAATGAGTTATATAATCCTGTAACCGCCCCCCTCATTCACTGAGTTACTCAACCGGGCAGCGGAGCAGCGCTGATAGCCACGGGTAGGGCAGGGTCGCGCTGTACGGGTGGGACCGGGCCGTGGGTTAGTAATGAATCAGTCCAGCTTTTATCCCCCGTGATACTACAGTGGCCCCTCATGTGAACGCCTTACTCTGATCACAGGAGTATAAGACTTACTGAATGGAGAGGTGTATACATCTGCTGTGTGGAC
This sequence comes from Phyllomedusa bahiana, assembly GCA_025379985.1. NCBI lineage: Eukaryota > Metazoa > Chordata > Amphibia > Anura > Hylidae > Phyllomedusa > Phyllomedusa bahiana. The sequence continues at coordinate 105,944 of JAODAL010008113.1, forward strand.
ATTGTTCATCAGGCGTATAGAATATACAGCCGAGTCACATTATTATGACCAACAGCTAATATCCATAGTCATTGCCTGGACAGCAGCTAGACAGGTGGGGAGGGACTCCATAATGTCCTGGTAGATTGTCACAGGTATCTGGAGCCAACTACATCCCACAGCTGCTGGAGGGTCCATAGAGCCAACACCACCATCCAGGAGCCCCAATGCCTTGACGCACCCACACTGCTGAGAGGTCCATAGAACCAACACAACCATCCAGGCCCGAAAAGAAAAAAAAAAGAGAAAAAAATAAAAAAAAAAAAAAAGGGAGAAAAAAAAAAAAGAAAAAAAAAAAAAAAAAAAAAACAAAAAAAAAATATTGGGGGGGGGGGGGGGGATTTTAATAAACAAAAAAAACATTGCTGACTGCACCCACAGCTGCTGGAGGGTCCATAGAGCCAACACAACCATCCAGGGCCCCACCATGCTGACTGCACCCACAGATGCTGGAGGAGCCATAGAGCCAACACCACCCTCCAGGGCCCCAAATACTGACTGCACCCACAGCTGCTGGAGGGACCATAGAGCCAACACCACCATCCAGGGGGGCCCCACATGCTGACTGCACCCACATCTGCTGGAGGGTCCATAGAGCACAACACCACCATCCAAGTGGCCCCACATGCTGACTGCACCCACAGCTGCTGGAGGGTCCATAGAGCCAACACCACCATCCAGGGGGGCCCACATGCTGACGCACCACAAGCTCTGGAGGGTCCATACCAAAACCACCATCCAGAGGTCCGCACATACTGACTGCACCCACAACTGCTGGAGGGCCATAGAGCCAACACCCACCATCCAGGGCCCCACATGCTGACTGCACCCACAGCTGCTGGAGGAGCCATAGAGCCAACTCCACCATCCAGGGGCCCCACATGCTGACTGCACCCACAGCTACTGGAGGGACCAAAGATACAACACCACCATCCAGGGGCCCCACATGCTGACTGCACCCACAGCTACTGGAGGGTCCATAGAGCCAACACAACCCATCCAGGAGCCCACATGCTGACTGTACCCACGGCTGCTGGAGTAACATAGAGCCAGACACACAGCCAGGGGCCCCAATGCTGACTGTACCCCCAGCTGCTGAGGGGCCATATAGCCAGCACCCCATCCAGGGGCACCACCATCCAGAGCCCACATCTGACTGTACCCAACAGCTACTGTAGGGTCCATAGAGCCAACACACCATCCAGGTGCCCCACATGCTGACTGTACCCACAGCTTGTGCTGGAGGGTCCATGAGCCAACACCACCATCCAGATCCCCACATGCTGACAGCACCCACAGCTGCTGGAGGGGCCAATAGAGCCAACACCACCATCCAGGTGCCCCCCATGCTGGACGTGCACCACAGCTGCTGGAGAAGCCATATAGCCAACACCACCATTCCAGGGCCCCACAATGCTGTACGCACCCACATGCTGCTGGAGGGCCCATAGAGCCTGCACCACCATCCAGGGGCACCACCATCCAGGGGCACCACCATCCAGGTGCACCACCATCCAGGGGCCCCACATGCTGACTGCACCCACAGCTGCTGGAGGAGCCATAGAGCCACACCACCATCCAGGGGCCCCACATAGCTGCCTGCACCCACAGCTGCGTGGATGGGCCATAGAGCCAACACCACCATCCAGGGCTCCACATGCTGACTTCACCCACAGCTGCAGAGGGGCCCTAAGCCAACACCACCATCCTAGGACCCCACATGCTGACTTGCCACCCACACTGCTGGAAGGCCTAGAGCCAACACCACCATCTAGGGTCACCACATGCTGACTGCACCCACAGCTACTGGAGGGTCCATAGAGCAACACACCATCCAGGGGCCCCACATGCTTGACTGCACCCACAGCAGCTGGAGGAGCCATAAGAGCCAACACCTCCATCCAGGGGCCCCACCTGCTGACTGCACCCACAGCGGCTGGAGGGGCCATAGAGCCAACACCACCCTCCAGGCCCCAAATGCATGACTGCACCCACAGCTGCATGGAGGAGCCATAGAGCCCAACACCACCATCCAGGGTCCTCCACATGCTGACTGCACCCACACAGTACTGGAGGAGCCCATAGAGCTCAACACCACCATCCATAAAAAAGGGGGCCCCACATACTGACTATTCCCCCAGCTGCTGGAGGGCCCATAGAGCCAACACCACCATCCAGGGGACCCCACATGCGGACTGCACCCACAGCTGCTGGAGGGCCGTCATAGAAGCCAACACCACCATCCAGGGGCCCCCAAGCTGACTGCACCCACAACTGCTGAGGGGCCATAGAGCCAGCAACCACCAACCAGGGGCCCCACATGCAGACTGAGCACCCACAGCTGGCTGGAGGATCCCTAGATCCAACACCATCATCCAGGGGGCCCCACATGCTGACTGCACCACAGCTGCTGGGGGCCCTAGAGACAACACCACCATCAAGGGCCGCCACATGCTTGACTGCACCACAAGCTTGCTGGAAGAGATCCATAGAGCCAACAACCACCATCCGAGGGGGCCCAAAACACATGTGACTGCACCCACAGCAGCTGGAGGAGCCATAGAGCCAACACCACCATCCAGGGCCCCACATGACTGACAGCACCCCACCAGCTCTGAGGGTCCATAGAGCCAACACCACCGATCCAGGAAGCCCCACATGCGAGACAGCACCCACAGCCTTGCTGAGGGTCCATAGAGCCAACACCAACCAATCCAGGGGCCCCACTATCTGACTGCACCCACAGCTGCTGGAGGGGCCATAGAGCCAACACCCACCATCCCAGGGCCCCACATGCTACTGCACCCACAGCTGCTGGAGGGCCATAGAGCCAACACCACCATCCAGGGCCCCACATCGACCTGTAACCCACAGGCGTTGCTGGAGGGTCCATAGAGCCAACACCACCATCCAGGGAGCCACCACATGCTGACTGCACCAGCACAGCTGCTGACGGGTCCATAGAGGCCAACACCCACTATCCAGGGGCCCCACATGCTGAACTGCACCCCGACAGCTGAGCTGGAAGGGCCATAGAGCCAACACCACCATCCAGGGCCCCACATGCTTGACTGCACCCACACCTGCTGAGGGGCCAAAGAGCCAACACACACCATCCAGGGCCCCACATGCTGACTGCACCCCCAGCTGCTGTGAGGGAGAGCCATAAGCCAACCCCAACCACCAGGGTCCCCACATGCTGACTGTAACCCACAAGCCCCCCTGCTGGAGGGTCCATAGAGCCCACACCACCAACCAGGGGCCCACATGCTGACTGCACCCACAGCTGCTGGAGGGTCCATAGAGCCAACACCCCCATCCAGGGGCCACAACTGACTGCACCCACAGCTGCTGGAGGGTCCATAGAGCCAACACCACCATCAGGGGGCCCCACATTGCTGCCTGCACCCCACAGCTGCAGGAGTGGTCCAAAGAGCCAACACCACCATCCAGGGGCCCCACAGCTACTGCCCCACAGCTGCTGGAGGGGCCATAAGAGCAACCCACTATCCAGGCCCCACATGCTGACCTGCACCCACAGCTGCTGGAGGGTCCATAGAGCCAACACACCATCCCCAGGGCCCCACCTGCTGAGTGCACCAACAGCTGCTGGAGGTGCCAAGAGCCAACACCACCATCCAGGGGCCCCACATGCTGACTGCACCCACAGCTGCTGAGGGGCCATAGATCCAACACACCATCCCAGGGCTCCCAGTTGAACTGCACCCCACAGCTGCTGCGAGTAGCCATAAAGCCAAAACCACCATCCAGGGACCCCACATGCTGACTGCACCCACAGCTGCTGGAGTAGCCATAGAGCCAACACCACCATCCAGGGGCCCCACACCTACTCAATTGGCGTCTGTAAAATTAGGGGTCAGGGTAGTACTTGGAAGTCTTGGTCCTGCTTTTCCAACCAATGTCAGACATTTCTAGCTGTGTTATGGTTCATTATACATTACTCCGTGGTTTCCCCTAACTGCCCTATTTTATAGCTCAGTATACCTTACCCCATGGTTTCTCCCCATTGACGTATGTTGTGACTTGGAACACACTACTCTGGTTTCTCCCAGCTGCCCTATGTTCTGTCTCGGTATATAGTATACACTACCCCATGTTTTCTCTCCACTGCCCTATGTTATAGCTCAGTATACATTTACCCTGTTCTTTCTCCCCGCTGCCCTATGTTATAGAACAGTATACATTACCCGATGTTTTCTCTCCGCTGCCCTATGTTATAGCTCTGTGTACAGTATACCTGTGGTTTCTCCCCACTAACCTATGTTATCGCTCAGTATACATTACCCTGTTCTTTCTCCCCGCTGCCCTATGTTATAGAACAGTATACATTACCCATGGGGGGGTCGGCCGCGGACCGCCGAGGGGTGGGGGGGTCGCCGCTTGTCGCCGGGTGGGGGGGTCTTCCGCGGACGCCGGTGGGGGGGGGGTGTGGGGGGTGGGTCGGCCTGCGGACGCCGGGGGGGGGGGGGTGGTGGTTCGGCCGCGACGCCGGGGGGGGGGGGTGGTTGGTTGTTTGCGGGCTTCTGCGCCAGTCCGGGGGGGGGGGGAACTGTTGCGGGGTGGATGGTTGCCGGGGGGGTCGCCGCTGTCGCCGGTTGCCGGGGGGGGGGGTCGGCTCGGTTGCGGGAGGGGTCGGCCGCGTTTGCCGGGGTGGGGGTCGGCCCGCGGTTGCCGGGGGGGGGGGGGGGTCGGTCGGCCGCGGTCGCCGGTGTGGGTCGGGCCGGCCGGCGGTCGCGGGGGGGGGGGGGGGGGTCCCGTCGCAGGACGCCGGGGGGGGGTTGGTTGGTTGGTTGTCGGCTGCTGTCGTCATCCGGGGGGGGGGGGTGGGAACTGTTGCGGGGTGGGTTGGTTCGGGGGTCGGCCGCTGTCCCGGTTGCCGGGGGGGGGTGGGTCGGCGCGGTTTGCCGGGAGGGAGTCTTCCGCGGTTGCCGGGTGTGCGGGGGGGGGTCGTCCGCGGTCGACGGGGGGGGGTGTTCGGTCGGCCAGCGGTTCGCCGGGGTGGTGTCGCCGGCCGCGTGTCGCGGGGGGGGGGGGGGGGGGGTGTGGGTCGTGCGCCCGCGGTCCGACGGGGCGGGGGGTCGGGCCGGCCGCGGTCGGCGGGGGGGGGGGTCGGCCGCTGTCGCCGGTTGCAATGTTGTTGATCCCTTTAGAAACCACTGGCATCGTGAGTTCGAGAGGCCTCGGGCGACCTGTGTAGTGTCCGGGACTAGCGATCGTTGCTACATAGAGTCCTGAAATTCCGCGCATTCAGCCCAATGTAACCTAAACATGAAATCTTCCTTCTAATATGAGGGCAGTGGCCACAGCTCGCTGCTTCGGGGACCCTCCCAGACTCAGGTGACTTCCTGTCCGGGAGCCTCAGGTAGTTTCGGACATGTTTTCGGCTGCAGTAAAGGGAAGGCAGACACTTTGCGGCGCTTTCGCCTGGATATTGAGGAACTGCAGCTTTTTTCAGCTTTTCCTAAATAAAGCAATTTTGTTCCCTTTTTGGTTTCTCCCAGCGGCGCCATCAGCAGGGGACGGGCGGCAGTTACAGCTCCTGTATCCTCGGGGATGGGCCCGGCGCTCATTGACATCACTGTAGATGGGATGGAGTTTGTTCTCCGCTCTTCTCTCTCCTGTTCCTATTTGTAAGGGGAGGAGAGTGATGGAGAAAGAACTGCAGGAGGGGTCAGTCCGGTGCGAGGATGAGACGAGCGCAGATACCGGGGTCAGAATAGCAGGAAATAGTATCAGATCCGCCTCATGGTTTTTGAGGGAGTTGCTATATTAGGCCCCATTCACATCTTTTCCTATCCTTACTGGGGCCATAAATACTATAGGGCAAATGTAGTCTGAATTGGCTTCCCCCTCCCACCAGCAAGATTATTATTCACACATAATACCTGTATAATCACACAGGATTCTATAACGCTGCAGAGCCACATTCACTGGAACAGAATGGAGAGCACAGCACTCCCCTGTACTGGGAACTCCCATAGAACAGAATGGAGAGCACAGCGCTCCTCAGTACTGGAACTCCCATAGAACAGAATGGAGAGCACAGCGCTCCTCTGTACTGGAACTCCCATAGAACAGAATGAGAGCCACAGCGCTCGCCCTGTAACTAGAAACACCCAAAGAACAGAATGGAAAGCACAGCGCTCCTCTGTACTGAACTCACCATAGAACAGAATGGAGAGCACAGCGCTCCTCCGTACTGGGAACTCCCATAGAACAGAATGGAGAACACAGCGCTGCACATGTAACTGGGAACTCCCTTAGTTAGAAAGGAGAACACAGCGCTTCCCTGTACAGGGAACACCCCATAAGGAGAATGGAGAACAACAGCGCTCCCCTGTAAGTGGGAACTCCCATAGAACAGATGGAGAGCCCAGCGCTTCCCCAGTACTAGAAACTCCCATAAGAACAAATAGAGAACACAGCGCTCCCCTGTACTGGGAACTCCCATAGAACAGAATGGAGAGCACAGCGCTCCCCTGTACTAGAAACTCCCATAGAACAGAATAATAGAACACAGCGCTCCTCTGTACTGGGAACCCCATAGAACAGAATTGAAGAACACACCGTGCTCCCTTTACTGGGAACACCCATAGAACAGAATGGAGAACACAGCGCTGCCCTATACTGGGAATTCCCATAGAGGAGAATGGAAGAACACAATGCTTCCCTGTACAGGGAACTCCCATAGAGGAGAATGGAGAACACAGTGCTTCCCTGCGAAACTGGGAACTCCCATAAGGAGAATGGGGAGAATCACAGCCGCTCCCCTGGTACAGGGAACTCCCATAGAGGAGAATGGAGAAAAAACACAGCCTTCCCCATGTACTGGGGAACTCACAAAGAACGGAATGGTAGAACAACAGCGCACCGCATTACTGGGAACTACACATAGAACGGAATGGATAACACAGCGCTCCCCAGTACTGGGGAACTCCCACAAAGAAGAATGGAGAAACACAGCGCTCCCCAGTACCTGGGAACTCCCCATAGAGGAGAATGAGAACACAGCGCTCCCTGTACTGGGAACTCCCCATTTAATGGAGAATGGAGAACACAGCGATCCCCTGTACTGGGACAACTCCCAAGAACGTAATGGAGAACACAGCGCATCCCTGTACGGGACACCCATAGAACGGAATGGAGAACACAGCGCTCCCCTGTACTGGGAGCTCCCATATAGGAGAATGGAGACACAGTGCGCCCCAGTACCCGGGAACTCCCAAATAGTAATAGAATGAAGAACACAGCGCACCCCCTGTACTGGGAACGTCCAGTAGAACAGAATGGAGAATAGAATAGAATGGAGAACACAAGCCAGCGCACCCCTGTACTGGGAACTCTCCAATAAACAGAAGGAGAATAAGAATAAAATGGAGTACAAAGCGCTCCCCTGCTACCGGGAACTTCCATGAGGAGAATGGAGAACACAGAGCTTCCCTGTACTGGAACCACCCATAGAGGAGATGAGAACACTAGCGCTCCCCTGTACTGAGAACCTCCATAGAGGAGAATGGAGAACACAGCGCTCCCCTGTACAGGTAACTCCCATAGAGGTAGAATGTAGAACACAGCTGCTCCCCTGGTAACAGGAACCCCATAGAGGAGAATGAGAGAACACAGCGCTCCCCCCCTGTACATGGAACTCCCATAGAGGAAATGGAGAACACAGCGATCCCCTGTACAGGGAACTCATAGAACAGGATGGAGAACACGCAATCCCTGACTGGAACTCCCAAAGAAAGAATGGCGAACACAGGGCTCCCCCATACTGGGAAGCTCCCATAGAGAAGAATGGGAGAGAACATCAGTGCAGCCCCTTGTACTGGGAACCCCATAGAACAGAAAAGGCGACAACAGCGCTCCCCTGTTAAAACTGGGACTCCCATAGAACAGAATGGAGAGAACACAGCGCTCACCCTTACTGGGAACTCCATAGAACAGAATGGAGAGCAACAGCGCTTCCTCTTTACTGGGAACTCCCATAGTATAAATGGAAAACACAGCGCTCCCTGTATTGGAAACTCCATAGAACAGAATGGAGAACACAGCGCTCCCTGTACTGGGAACCCCATAGACCAGAATGGAAGAACACAGCGCTCCCCTGTACTGGCAAGTCCCATAGAAACAAATGGAGAGTCAAGTACAAGAGTGACCGGTCTCTGGTTCTGGCGGGACACTATCGGTGCTTTTCCTGAGATCTGTGCGGGGCTCTGAGGTTTGTTGTGCATCTATCAGACTTTCGTGGCTTATTCTAGCAATACACCATCAAAGTGCATGCTGGGAACCTCGCTTTAAGTAAACTGACCCCAAAACTTTCTGCAATGAATCCGTAACTTGTGGTCTGCACCAGACATCCCTCAGTCGGGGAATGCTGGGGGTTGTAGTTGTGGCTCCTCAGAGTTGGAGAACCCCTCCCCCCCCCTCCCCCTCCTCCCCCCCTGCACCGTTCTCATTCTGGAGTCTATTTTTGCTGTAAACCATAATAAATCTCTTGTTTCACCCTTTTTCCTGCAACCATTGAAATCCAATGATTTATCAGCGCTGGCATCGTCCTGTTTTGATGCTTCTCGGCGGTGGCTCAGCGTCTGCCTGCTTCCTGTTGGATGTTGCAAGATCTGCCTGCTCTACCTAGATTACAGGGGTGGCTCGAGAGATTACCAGATATGCAGGCGACCCATATGTATCCTGACCACGCGCCCACAAATGGCACTATTTTTTTTTATTTTGTCCACGATACAAATTCTCATACCTTTGTTTGCTGATCTGGAAGGATTTTCTCCGTATTGTAGTAAATTTGAGAATTTCCCCAAAAATTTTTTTTAAACTATCAGAAGTTTAAACTCCCAGTTAAATCTCACCAACGGACAACGCCCTCTTGTTGCCATTTATTTTAGAGCGTCTCTCTACTCGACACGTACGACTAGATTCATTGGGGAAATCAACAATGCACAGAAACCTCAATGACCCCTTGAATCCATGAGGCAAGCCGATTTTGCTGCGCGCCGCCAGTTGTGTCCGTTGTAAAGTGGGTCCAGCTCTGTGACAGCCACCAACGCAAAAGTGACCCGGGCCCTAGACCATGTTTTTTAAACTTATTCTCACAGAGAGCCACTTCCGTTTTATGGTTGCCCTCCAAGAGCCATTGGCGGGTGTCTAGGGTAGTGTTCCCCAACTCCGGTCCTCAGGGCCCAACAACAGGTCATGTTCTCAGGATCTCCCATAGAAGGCACTGACCATAATGAAATTACCTGTGCAATTTGGGGGAAAGTCAGAAAACACGAGCTGTTGGTGGCTCCTGAGGACTGGAGTTGGGGACCCCCCCCCCGACTCTGCCCCGGGTCAGGGGAACCTGAAGCAGCGGGCTGTCCTGTCATTACAAGCAACTAACTCGGTTCGCACAGTCTACTGAGAGGTGGTGCAGGTTCAGGCAGATCTCCGAATCCAAGATGGCGCACCACGCCTGTAGTGAGAAGCTATTCTCTACCCTGCCCCGCTGAATCTATACTCTCGAGGGCCATGGGAAGATGAAAGGTGGGGGTAGCTTTCGCGAGTTCCACACTTTATGACATAGGATAGTCTTCCTCCTGTACCAAAAATTCTGGGCGGCGTCTCAAGTTTCCCCGTTGGGAATCGATGTGAGACAATTAATGAATAGTGCAGCAACTTGGTAAAAAACACGGGCGGAAACACTCAACGTGACGGCCCATTGTTAGTCAGTAGTGTCCCCGTCAGGTAGCCGTTGTCTCCACTTACCTCACTTCTTTAAACATAGGTCAAGATCTGTGACTAACCCCGAAAACCAAACGCTGATGAATACGAGAAACCAAGGTTAGACCAGGGGCGTAGGAGGGGGGGTCGCTCAACATTTAAATGTGAGCCACATCAATAATTACGGTAGCTTACACGTAGTTGCCATCCTAGTAGGGCAGTTGGAGGGCCATCTTACTGGCGACCTGAGCATAAGGCTGAGCATGGGCAGGCGCGCCACTTGCCATTGAGTATGCCATGTACTAGGAGAAGGTGGGGAGGTTGCACCTAGAAAAGAAACAGGCGCTCACGCATCCAAAGGTTGACAACCCACGTCCATTTTGTGCTGGGCACCACCCGTCTTTGGGAGAGTTGGTTCTTTTCTGTTCATCTTTACTTCTGTGAGTTCGGGGAATCTGGTCTCTCCCTGCGCGCTGTATCTAAGCTCTTGCATTCCTTGTGTTTGATTCATGTGACTGAGACGTCTTCCTCCTGTACTAAAATTGTTGATGCATCGCAAGTTCCAATGGGAATAACCGAAAACATGGTGCGGCATGCTGGGCAATTTTTTATGGTAAAATAACGGATACCATGGTGGAAATTCACCGGAACCCTTTGTAGCCAATAGTGTCCCTTGAGCGCCATTACTGCCCCTTGTAAAACAGGTCTGGTTTCACCTCTGCAACAGAGTCTCTGACACATTAGTGAGCACAGGCTCAGGCTCTGTTCACACATTACTGGCAGTGAAAGAAGTGCTTTTTTCCACATGAGAATCTCATTTTTAGGTGTGTGGGAGGTTTTCTGTTGCTTATTTTCATGCATTTTTCTCAGTGTGTAACTTGGCAAATGGCGCGCACAAAAAAAAGCAGCAGTGTGCCCGATGCGCACTTAATCCCATTTGTCAGTAGGACCCTCATGTCTTTTTGATGCTCAATCGCAAAAATTAAGCATGCATTTTGCTCATCAAAAAGAGCACAGAGTCGTCGTGTGATGCCGGCCTCCGATGTCTCCCTCCTGTACTCCGATTCTGTATGCGCCCTATGGGTCTCCACACCTGCCCCCTAGAGCTTTTAGTTTGCTCCCTACCTTATAATCACTGATCATCGCAATAGCCATTGCTACCCTGAGCAGGACACTCCCTGCCGGCATCAGGATGAAATCGGATCCTCAGCAGAAACTTTTTTTAAAATTTTTCCAACTTATCAAATTGACAATTTTTTTTTTAATAATTGTTGCACAACCAGTGGCTTCTATTATCTGAATTTGATCGGCTCTGAATAGATTCTGTTCTTTTTTGTGTATTTTTTATTTTTATTTTTGGGGGGCTTTTTTGTACCTTTTGGTTCTACTCCTTATTGTGGCTCAAAAAACTTCACCAAAAACTCCCATTTGTGAATCCTGCCTGAACTTGATGGGGCAGCGCCGTGACCTGGTGACGGCCATTTTGGGGAAGTGGCTGGCTTCCAGCTTGTTTTATGCACTTCTCCCACCTGCACAGGCTTTTTAATTAGATCAGGTTTATAGCTGGATTCTTCTATCCCTTAAATGTGGAGGTCTGAACAGACACCAAGAGAGGTAGCAAGTGGCGTAGGTTCCCACCTGAGTTGGGGTCACCTTGCCGCGTTAGATGGGCATTTACAGTTTTGATCAAAAATGTGCACTAAGAACCTCAAAAATGTTCATATATTCCTTAGTAGCAGAAATGCTGTTCCAAAAAATTCTTGTGTCCTTTTTTCATTTTTTTAGTGCCTAAAGCGTAATCATTGTTTTGTTTTTTGCTAGCGGGTGACGGCCCCGTCATCGGATATACTTGGGTCGAGGTGGTTTTTTTTTTTGGGGGGGGGGGGGGGGTTTACCCCTTTTCTTAATCCCAACCAAGAATATCTGACCTCATGGGTGGATAGACACACCCTTACCAAAAAAAATGGGAACTTTTTTCCGGATCTGGCGATAGGTGCGTCTATGTGGAGTTTGGGGGACCCTTTGGTGACCCCCATAGAGGGAGATGTCACTAAATGGACGTCACCCGACTTTAGATGAAACCAGTGATTGTGGTTATCAGTATTGTAGATTTACTTTATTTTAGTGTTAAACGTTTTCTTGCACATTCATCTGAGCCCGGACCTGTCGTCCTGCGATGGTTTCCTCGCCGCTTCCTCCTGCGCTTCTCATGAGTAGAGGCGAAGGTTTTGTGCTTTTTTTGGGCAATAGGCTAATGAAGTCATAAAGAACTGAGCCTAAGGGTTTAAAATAGTTTTGAATTTTGGGGGTGTTGTATGGGGAGGTATAGTTCCTTTGTAAATGACACTGGTCTTTGTGGGACGCCCCCTCAGCGCTCCTCCATAGCGAAGGTGTAGACAAAAATAGAGGTAGTGGTCTGTGTTTTTACAGCTCAATGAGCCGAGGAGTTCTGAGAAATGTAAGATTTTCACGGTCACATGAGACAAACGTGATCTGCGCTGTAAAATTTGGGCCTTTTATCTCGGGGGCTGAGCGTTTTAAAAATTGGGGACAATGGGTTTTTAAAGATGGCGCAGCGGGCGTAAGGGGGTCCCTGAGGGATCTGGGCCAGAGAACAAAGTATGAGGGGGAATTCAAACAATTTTGAGGTGGTCGGGGTAGGATGGAAAAATCATCAGATTTCACCGGATTCTCCCCCTACCCTCCTCTCCATCCATTTTGAATTATTTTTAAAGGGTTTCTCCTAAGGGACGCTGCTTTTTTGGGTTAAAAATCTTGCAAAAAAAAGTATTTCAAATTTGGCCCCTCTTGTAAGGCTGATCAGTCCTCGTTAATTTAAAACTACAGACCTGTTGATCTTCCCTAAGGCTGCCCGCAGGTTCTTTAAAAAGGGGTTTTTTCCCCCGATAGGTACAGGGTGTGATTTTTCTTTTGATAGGCTGCCACACGGTTCTATAGTACAGCCGTTCAAAACTTTCTGAAGGTGCCCCACTGGGTTTCTTAGCTACAGACCTTTTTTACTCTTTGATGGTGCCAGCACGGTTTTCTATAGCTACAGACTGTTTGATCTCTCTTGATGGCTGCCCGCATGGTCGTTATATTGACCGGCTTCTACTGCAGCTAGTGAAGCCCGTAACACGCCCCCCGAATTCAAAGGAAACCCGAAAAAAGGACTGAGGTGGGAATCAATTAGTAGAACAATTTAAAGGGGCATTCTACCACATTTATTGGGTTTTGACATGTAGGGGAAGGTAAAAAAGATGTTGCCCAGGTGTTAATGGGCCCAAAGGTTTGGCCCAACATAACAAATTTTTTTTGCCTTTACATTGAACTGAAATTTTTTTTGTGAACCCCTCCTATTCTCCAATGACAAACCCCCTGTTTAAAAACCCCCCTTAAACCAATTATGAAGTCCGGAGTTTAAAAAGGGAAACTTCCCAAAGGGCCCTTGCTTATTACTGTTCATCACATAGCCACCAATGATACAGACTGAGGAGAGCAGCGCTTGTGGCCGTCCTCCTTTAAATTTTATGGCCATTCCCCCAAAAATAACGAGCGCACTCGCTCATTATATCGGATCTCATAGAAATTAAAGGGAAAAGGGTTCCCTTTAAAAGAGTTTTCTGTCGGGGTCTTCAGTGTGGTCGGGGCTGCAAAGAGGTCCTCCCTCTTTGGGGGACCCGTCCTATCCTACATTAGAAGCAGAGACCATTGATGGGAAAGGCACTGTTTTAAAACTTCAGTTCTCCTGGGTGGGTCAGGAAAATCAAACCCTTATTGCCAGGTTTCTCCATTGCGGAGGTACTCAGCAGGGGCCGCTGTGTGTGATAGGAGGGTCCCTTGACAATAAGCGGATTATGGAGGTTGTCTAAAGTGAACAAATCATTTAAATACATAAAATACTATGTATCAACATGTAGCAACAAAAAACTTTTTTGTTTTTTTTTGGGGGGGGGGGGGATTTTTTTTTGGGGTATATTTTTCATCCATTGTGCCCCTGCATTCCTGTTGTGATATTTGTTGGTTTTCTATTGACTTCATCTCGTTGTAAAACTTTTACCTGGATGTTTTTAACGCCCCCTGTTTCCACACATGCCCGGCTCATTGGAACAGTCAGCTCCAGGTAAGGCTGAAGCCTATGGTTTGGGCTTCCCCTCCCCACCGGTTTTATAATTGTTCCCCATTGTAACGTCCAATCCAGAAAATTTTTAAAATACATTGGGCGCAGGGAAAGCCCAATGTCGGGGCCCGGGATGTTGGGGGTGGGGCCTCGGCAAATTTAACACAAACGACGGAACCCCAAAGGGGTGAGATTTGCTAATGTTTCGGACTTTCATTGCTGTGAGAAGGGCCCCCACCCCTGTTTTTTTTTGCCGTGCATGATCGTTCAGCGGGGGGTGCTACAATAAAAGGGTTGTCCACCAATGAAATATAGGCCAGCTTGGGGTGAGGGCGGGAGAATTGCATGAAATTAGGGTCTTTCCAGTATTTTTATTTAATTTATTTGTATTTTTAAAGGC